>PGTU02011706.1:0-21773 GCA_002896215.2 Cicer echinospermum | reverse complement strand
AAAAATAATAAAAATGGTACTTTAAAAAATTCAGCTTTCAATGGAACAGCTATATGTACTGGAAGCACAGAATGCTAATCTTCTTGGAAGGCAGTGGCATAGACATCCTTGACGCTGTTGAAAATGGTCATAATATTCCCAAGATTGCAGGAACCAATGACTCAATGATTCTCAAGCCTAGAGCAGACTGGTCAGATGATGACAAGAAAAAGGTAGGTTATAATGCAAAGGCTAAGAACACTTAAACATCTGCTCTTTGTGCAGAAGAATTTTTTAGAGTGTCAACTGCAAGTCAGCAAAAGAAATGTGGGACATTCTTCAAGAAACACATGAAGGAACCACAGACGTGAAGAGAGCTCGCGTAAACACACTGACGCACGAATATGAGTTATTCAGCATGAAAAGGGACGAATCCATCAGTGATCTGCAAACCAGATTCACACACATTGTGAATAATCTTCATGCATTGGGAAAACAAGTGGATAATGAACAGCAGATTGGAAAAATATGAGATGTCTAACCAGAGAGTGGCAGCCAAGATAACAGCCATAGCAGAATCTAAAGATCTAGCAAAGATGACTACTGAAACTTTGTTGGTAAGCTAAGAGAACATGAGATGGAATTACATCGACTGGACGAATCAGAGATGGAAAGCCGCAAAAAGAAAAGACTATCCCTTGAAGGTTCAAGCCCATCAATCGAAAAACTGAATCAGATAGCTGCTCAGATCAATCCAGTAGTGAATCTGAAGAGCCGGAAATCGGGTTGTTGTCAAGAAATTCAAAAAGTTTCTGAAGAAGAAAGACAACAAATTCAGAAAACCATCTAGCTCCAAGACTACTGAAAACAAGACCATTACATGCTATGAATGTGTGTAAAACTGGTCACATAAAGTCAGAATGCTACAATTGCAAAACAAGAATAGAGCTACAAAATCAAAAGGCAAGGAACCAGTCACCAAAACCAGAAAAGCTTATCTTGCATGGAACGATAACGATGAATCCTCTGCATCTTCTGATGAAGAAGAAGTCAACTTGTGTCTCATGGCAGATACAGATTCAGAATCAGAAAATGAGGTTAGTTCACAATCTAATCCAACATATGATGATGTTACAAGAAGCTTTCAATGAACTGCATGATGACTATGTGAAATCCATAAAACAGTTGTTAAGCACAAAGAAAATACTTGAACAAATGAATGTTGAGCATAAAGAAATTGAAAACTTATGTGAACAACTGAAAAAGGATTCACAAGAAAATCTGCAAAGTGCATTGAACTTGAAAACTGTTGCATCATTAAAATCTGATTTATTAAACTTTGCAAATATAAGGATAAGCTAAATGTCATACTTAGCAATCAAAGACATGTTCATGAAAAATCTGGTTTAGGATATACACCAAATAATGCATGTCAAAAGAAATTAATAAAAAACAGATCTGGTATTTGTTATATGCAAACCAGAAATGTCAAACATGGTCAAAATCTTCTATGCTAAGAGGTATGTATGACATCTTTACTAAACCAAATAAACATTCATCCTTTGATGGCAGATGTCATTCTGTTGCAGAAAGGGACATTTTTGTGTCTAATTGCAAAATTTAAAAAATTAGCCAATCAAGGATGGAAGCGAGTTTGGATAGAAAAGAAATCTTGTGTTTGGACACTAACCAACCAGGACCCAATTTAAATTGGGGACCTAAAACAAATTCTGATTTTGTATTGCAAGGGTGCTTGACATCCACGAAACACTCATGGTATCTAGATAGCGGATGCTCAAAGCACATGACTGGTGACAAATCCAAATTCCTGAACTTGACATTTAAGGAAGGAGGCTTTGTCAAATATGGTGATAACAACAGAGGAAAAATCATTGGAATTGGTGATGTAGGCGATGAATCAACTGCAGTAATAAAAAATGTGCTATATGTTGAAGGATTAAAGCACAACTTACTGAGTATAAGCCAGCTATGTGACAAAGGTTTTCAAGTAAGTTTTTCATCACAGTCTTGCATTATTGAGCATAAAGATGACAAACACATAAAGCTAATTGGGGACAGAATAACCAACATTTACATGTTGAATTTCAATTCTGTACCTAGTGCTGTATGCTGCTTGTTATCCAACTCAGATGAAACATGGCTTTGGCATAAAAGAATTGCTCATATACACATAAATCATTTGAATAAACTTGTCAGCAAACAGTTAGTCTTAGGTCTACCAAATAGGAAGTTCTCTAAAGATAGGCTGTGTGATGCATGTGAGAAAAGTAAACTGGTTAAGACTCCATTTCCCTCTATAGACTTGGTTAGAACAAATAGAGTTTTACAACTAGTTCACATGGACCTTTTCGGACCTGCCCAAGTTAAGAGTTTAGGTGGAAAACCTGTATGGATATGTGCTGGTTGATGATTATTCTAGATTCACATGGACTTACTTTTTAGCTCATAAAAGTGATATATTCTCTGTTTTCAAAAGTTTGCTGCTTTAGTACAAAATGAGAAATGATTTTGAAAATTGTTTCAATAAAAAGTGAATCATGGAGGTGAATTCCAAAATGATCTTTTTCAAAATTATTGTGAATCAAATGGAATCAACCACATCTATTCAGCCCCTAGGACACCACAACAGAATGGGGTAGTGGAGAGGAAAAATAGATCCCTAGAAGAGTTAGCTAGGACCATGCTTAAGGACTCCAACCTACCTAAGTATTTTTGGGCAGATGTAATTAGTACAGCCACCCATGTTGTGAATAGAGTTATCATTAGGCCCCTGCTTAGGAAAACACCCTATGAGCTTTACAAGGGTAGAAAACCAAACCTGTCCTACTTTAGAATCTTTGGTTGTAAATGCTTTATTTTGAACAATGGCAAAGAACAAACCTAGGAAAGTTTGACCCTAAGGCAGATGAAGGTATATCTTTCTAGGATACTCCCAAACTAGTAAGGCCTATAGAATCTACAACAAAAGAACAAAAACCATAGAAGAGTCAGTTCATGTAAAGTTTGATGAATCTTTTACAGAAAACTTGAACAAAACTCCTTCTAAGGTTATTGAAATTTGGATGATGTTGTAGAATCTGAACCACTAGAACAACCTATAGCTGACCCTCCAACTAGTGCAGACCCTGTAGAACCTATAGAAACCTGTGAGTTGCCTAAGGAATGGAAGTTCAACCGAAACCACCCTTTAGACAACATTATAGGCGATATCTCTAAAGGTGTTGCAACTAGGAGAAGCCTTAGTCAGTTTTGTAACTTTACAGCCTTTGTATCTCAGATTGAACCTAAGAACATTAAGGAAGCCCTTTTAGATAGTGAGTGGATACTTGCTATGCAAGAGGAGTTAAACCAGTTTGAGAGAAACAAGGTGTGGAACTTGGTACCTAGGCCAAAGGGTAAGCATGTCATAGGAACTAGGTGGGTGTTCAGAAATAAGTTAGATGAGAATGGTGTGATAACTAGGAATAAAGCCAGATTAGTTGCAAAGGGTTATAGTCAAGAGGAGGGAATAGACTTTGATGAGACCTATGCCCAGTAGCTAGACTAGAAGCCATAAGAATTTTATTGGCTTATGCATGTATCATGGACTTCAATCTATATCAAATGGATGTGAAGAGTGCCTTTCTCAATGGAGACCTCCAAGAGGAAGTCTTTGTGAGTCAAACACCAGGTTTTTGAAAATCCAGATTTTCCTAACCATGTGTATAAACTCTCAAAGGCCCTCTATGGGTTGAAACAAGCTCCAAGAGCTTGGTATGAGAAACTCAGCACTTTCCTCATTCAACAAAATTTTTTCAAGAGGAAATGTTGATAAGACACTCTTTTCAAAAACTACTGAAAATGACATCTTGCTGGTCCAAATTTATGTTGATGACATCATATTTGGATCAACACATGATAAACTTTTGCAAAGAATTTGAAAACTTAATGAAAGGTAAATTTGAAATGTCAATGATGGGAGAACTGTCATATTTCTTGGGATTTCAAATTAAACCAAAGCAAGCAAGGCATTTTCATTAGTCAATCCAAATATTGTTCTGATTTGATAAAGAAATTTAACTTTGATAAACTTAAGTCCATTGATACACCCATGAGTCAAGGAAATTTCTTAGACCGAGATGAGAAGGGTAAGCCTGTAGATGTCACTAGATTTCGTGGTATGATTGGATCTCTGCTCTACCTTACAGCAAGCCGACCAGATATTATGTTCAGTGTTTGTATGTGTGCAAGTATCAATCGAATCCGAAGGAATCTCACCTCAGTGCACAGTAAAGAGAATTTTCAGATACTTGGTAGGTACTAAAGTCTTGTTTGTGTATCCAAAAAGGTTCAACATGTACTTTGGTTGGTTATTTCAGACTCAGACTTTGCTGGTTGTAAACTTGACAGAAAGAGTACTTCAGGAACATGTCATTTGCTTGGTAATTCTCTAGTGTCTTGGTTTCAGTAAGAAGCAAACAAGTATTGCATTGTCTACTGCAGAAGCTGAATACATAGCAGCTGGGAGTTGTTGTGCTCCAATCTTGTGGATGAAACATCATTTAATGGACTTCAGTGTCGATTTGGGAACAGTGCCGATCATGTGTGATAACACAAGTGCCATCAGCATAACCAAGAACCCTGTAATGCATTCAAGGACAAAACATATTGAGGTAAGGCATCACTTCATAAGAGACCACTTTCAGAATGGAGTTATCAAACTTGAGTATGTGAACACTACAGAACAATTAGCTGATATCTTCACAAAAGCATTGCCAAAGAAAGTTTTTTTGAACATAAGGATGAAACTAGGGATCATTGATCCTAGTGAAGTATAAGTTTTTTGTTGATTTTGGTACTTTTCAGTAATGTTTTCCAGTTAAATCGATTTGGAAATCGATTACCAGCATGGTAAAAGGTTTATAAAATCGATTTGGGAATCGATTACTTCAGCCCAGGATTCAAAAAGTTCAGAAAATTTTTTTAACCTTCACGAGCATCGATTTGGAAATCGATTAGCTAAGTGTTCAATCTTTAGACAATCGATTTGGGAATCGATTAAGTAAAACAGGAATTCGATTTGAACATCGATTTGAAATATGACCGTTACTCAAAGTTACTAGCCGTTGGCTCTTCATCATTACTCAATCGATTGAGGATTCCCAGCAACGGTAACCTAATCGATTGGGAAATCGATTTACTAGGTCAAGAGTATAAAAGGAACAGTTCTAAATCGATTTCTGCACTTTGTTTTCCATATTTTCTCTGCTTTTCTCTTGTGTTCTTCATTCTTCTGTCTCTGCATTTGTTTGAATTTGCTTTCTACACTCTACCTACTTCGAATCTACACAAAATTGTTGATATGGCCCCGAGTAAAACAGACTCAAGCACGCACTCCATCTCCATCATCCTCTTCCACCAGTGAAACACCATCACCACCTCCAACTTTAACAAAAAGAGTACCCATCCCAACTCACAAAATTCTTGCAAAAGATAAAGAAAAGCTCCTGCCCCAATCCAGGAAAAGTCGAAGAAACGCAAAGAGCCCCCTACTGAAAAGCTCATGGCTGATGCCATGAAAGTAATTACTCAGAAAAGGAAGAAGAAGCCTACTTCTTCTCCACCTCCTAAGAAGGTCTCTGCACCAAGGAAAGGGAGGTACAAACCATCTTTGTCTACCGACTTCGCAAAAAGGAAAATTCATGAAGCTAGAACCATGGATTTTGAATATTTTGATGTTGTGGAATTTACTTTTCAGAACCACCTCAGGTTTCATGGATTGGAAAGTTTTCTGTCTTCTACACTTGACAGCTATCCAAGGCTGATCAGGGAGTTTATTCTACATTTAAGATGACTGAAGAAGGTTTTACTGCTTCAGTTAAGGGAAAAAGAATTACAATGACTTTTGATGATTTCTCAACTTTATCTGGATTGCCTTTCTACGGCAAATCTATTGATGGCAGCACAGAAGCCGACACTGCCGATGAAGGTTGGGAAGAAACACTTGATAGGCATACCGCAGTTAAAGACCTGATGGTCGATGGGTTTGTTGAATCGATTTCACTGCCCATTGGTCAGATGAAGGTTCAACAGAGGATGTTGATGTATGCTTTGACGCGTATGCTGGTTCCACGATCGGGAAATCACGCAGTAGTCCAGAAGTTGGACATCATACTGTTGTGGGGCTTATCCAAAGAGTTAAGGATGAGCTGGTGTTGGATTGTGCTAAGGCACATGTTGGAAGCATCTCAAAGCAGGCTGATGCTGCCTATCCACAGTTGATAACTAAAATTCTCAAACACTTTAAGGTCTCATTTGGAAATGAGGAATCTGCTAAGACGACATTGGTGTTTGGTGAATCGATAGTGAATCAGATGCAACTGAAGCGATTACATGGTAAATGGATAAGACCTCAAGCAGCTGCTGACCCTGTCCAGCCCCAACCTCAACCTCAGTCTCAGCCTCCACCAGTTACTGAATCTGCTACTCCTGATTTGTGAACAGAATTTTGGAATTCATTGAAGCTCAGATGGCACACAATGCCAAAGTGTTGGAATTTCAGTCCAGAGTAGAAGCACGTCTAAGGACTATGCAAGCCTCCTTGAACTCAGTTGTTCAAAATGTGGATGAGATTCAGACACACCTCGGCATCAAACTGTCATTTGAAGACGTCGCAGAGATTGGTCGACAAGCTACGGGATGAACCTAACCCAAACCCCTAGTTAACCCTGAGACTCACGGTGAGGAGACACCTGCTGAGGTTAATACAGCGGTCTCAACCTCTCCCTTAGATGATAGTGAGGACCAGCCCACACTAGGTGATTAGGACCCTTAGGTTTCATACTGTTTTGCTTTGACCTGTCATAATTTTGTGATGTATGATGAATTTTTTTATAAATGTTATATCTTTTGGCTTAATCATCTAAGTTGCTCATTAATTGCATTGATTGATTTTGCCTTTATACATGTAAACTTCATTGTTTTTTGATGCACTGTGTTATATGTTTCAAACCCAATGCATATGTTCTTTAACATAGGGGGAGAAATTGTTTCTACCTTTTTGACTTAAATGACAAAGGGGAGAGAATATTATAACTTGACAGTTGCATTGTTGATGTTTGTCTGCATGTTGTTATTACTTTGATACTTATGATATAGTTTGCTCTGTTACTTAATAACAATTAATAATGTTGTTTATAAATACACTTATGCTTGTTGTTTTAAAATGCTCAAGTTACAATTGTATGAATTGTCAATTATGCCAAAAAGGGGGAGATTGTTGGATTTTGATCCTTTGATTCCTAATTTTGACATAATTAATAATTCAACAATGTTCATACAATACATGATAAATCTAATATTTGAATTGAGCAAGATTTCAGGAACAACAATCAAATCCTACATACTTGAACAGGTTGCTTGAAACACAAGAAATCAACAAAAGTTGACTTTTGGAACTAAAGCAATCGATTGGGAAATCGATTTCATAACAAGGGTGTAAGGAAACACAACTGTTTGTGTTGGTATAATCGATTGGGCAATCGACTGACTGAATTAGAAATTGAAAATGCACAAGTCAGTAGCACCCCAGTTTTTAAGGGTAATCGATTGACAAATCAATTATACAATTCACAAAGTAAACCTGATTGAAATAAATCGATTGGGAAATCGATTGGATCAGTCACAGTGGAAACCCAGTTTTAAGGGTAATCAATTGGCAAAATCGATTACTTAAAAATAACTTGCAAAATAACTTTTCCTGTGACATACAAATCGATTGGACAATCTATGTTGTAATATTTCAATCAAGTTAAATTTGGTCGAAATCGATTGGGAAATCGATTGAACAAAATCCCAGGTAAGAACGTTTTCAGACAAATACATACAAATCGATTGGCACGTCGATTAGTATTAAAATAGCTGAGTCACTGACTCAAACACAATCGATTGGCAAATCGATTGACAAAACCTTTTGAAACCCAGTGAACTCTGAGCGTGTGACCAAATCGATTTTAAGTATTTGTTAATCGATTATGAAGACTTAACACATCGATTACGAAATCGATTGATATGTGTTTCAGTTTGAACATAACATCTGCAATCGATTACGAAATCGATTCATATCAGTCTTAACATAATCACTGAGAAATGTTGTTTAAAGAATCGATTGGTAAATCGATTGGGTTATATAGTTTCAAGATTCAAGAAAAACAAGACACACGATAATCGATTGGCAAATCGATTAGACTGGTTTATCACTTTACGAAATCGATATGTAAATCGATTGATTAATGTGTTTTTCAGAAACTATATAAACTGTCTTCTATCTGTCTTTCAATAATATGAATGATAATAATGATATCAATCTGAAATATACATTGAATATTCTTGATACACAATAACACTTGGTTAATACATTGAGATTACTTTTTCAGATCAAAGAAAAAAAAAAGAGGATTATCAACAATCAAAAAGATAGCTGGAAAAGTGATCTTGAAAGACAAGGATTCTCATAAACAATCTTTGAATATCCAGAATTGTGAGAAGCCATATTGACCAAGATTGAAGACTACTTTTTGTTCTTTCTGTTTTCTGTTTGTAATAATTCTTTGAAACAAAAACAAAGCGAGAAAATCCAGCTAGAAACTGGTGACTACTTTCTTGGGTGAGAGTGCTCAACAAGAAAGAGTTGTACTTTGATTCTGTGATAGGTTGCTGAGTATCTACAAGGATCAGAGGGTGATCAATAGGAAATAGATCATTAAGATAGATAGGTTTCGGGGAGGAAACTGGACAATCTGTAATTGATTTTTCTATTGGAGAAGAAAATCTGAAATCCGTTTGGATTTGCAGGACTGGATGTAGGTTGTCAAGTTGACAACTGAACCAGTATAAATTCTTGGTGCAATCTTCTCTAACCCTTAACTCCTTTGATTTACTATATTGCTATATCTATATATGTGATTAAAACTAGATGCATGTTAAACATATTCTGTAATAAGTAATATTGTTTAATCTGTTAATTTGACTTGTATGCATCTTGGTTAATCTCATATCAATCTAATAAAACTTGCTAATCTTGTATGCCACAATTTAATTTCCGCTGTGTGTATGAAATTGATTTAATTTCATAAAGAACTGATACATTCTGATATATTCCGCTTATTACGAGGTCATATATACCAACAAGAATAACCTAGGAGGACGAAAATGACCTAAATGTTTCATCGAATGACACAAACACACACATATTGGATCCACAAGATTGGTTAAAAACCCTAATTAGACTAGAATAACCTAGGGAGGACGAAAATGACCTAAATGTTCATCCAATGACACAAATACACGTATTGGATGCACAAGATTGTTTAAAAACCCTAATTGGACAAGAATAAGCCTAGGGAGGACGAAAATGACCTAAATGTTCATCCAATGACACAAAATGACTTATTGGATGCACAAGATTGGTTAAATGGTTAAAAAATGACCTAATGTTCATCAAGACAGCAAAGATTGGTAAAATAAGGAGGGGAGGACGAAAATGACCTAAATGTTCATCCAATGACACAAACACACACTATTGGATGCACAAGATTGGTTAAAAAACCCTAATTGGACAAGAATAAGCAATAGGGAGGACGAAAATGACCTAAATGTTCATCCAATGACACCAACACACCTATTGGATGCACAAGATTGGTTTAAAAACCCTAATTGGACAAGAATAAGCCTAGGGAGGACGAAAATGACCTAAATGTTCATCCAATGACACAAATGAACTTATTGGATGCACAAGATTGGTTAAAAACCCTAATTGACAAGAATAAGCCTAGGGAGGACGAAAATGACCTAAATGTTCATCCAATGACACAAACACACCTATTGGATGCACAAGATTGGTTTAAAAACCCTAATTGGACAAGAATAAGCCTAGGGAGGACGAAAATGACCTAAATGTTCATCAATGACACAAAATGACACCTATTGGATGCACAAGATTGGTTTAAAAACCCTAATTGGACAAGAATAAGCCTAGGAGGGACGAAAATGACCTAAATGTTCATCCAATGACACAAATGAACTTATTGGATGCACAAGATTGGTTAAAAACCTAAATTGGACAAGAATAAGCCTAGGGAGGACGAAAATGACCTAAATGTTCATCCAATGACACAAATGAACCTATTGGATGCACAAGATTGGTTAAAAAACCTTAATTGGACAAGAATAAGCCTAGGGAGGACGAAAATGACCTAAATGTTCATCCAATGACACAAATGAACTTATTGGATGCACAAGATTGGTTAAAAAACCCTAATTGGACAAGAATAAGCCTAGGGAGGACGAAAATGACCTAAATGTTCATCCAATGACACAAATGACTTATTGGATGCACAAAGATTGGTTAAAAACCCTAATTGGACAAGAATAAGCCTAGGGAGGACGAAAATGACCTAAATGTTCATCCAATGACACAAATGAACTTATTGGATGCACAAGATTGGTTAAAAACCCTAAATTGGACAAGAATAAGCCTAGGAGGACGAATGACCTAAATGTTCATCCAATGACACAAACACACTTATTGGATGCACAAGATTGGTTAAAAACCCTAATTGGACAAGAATAAGCCTAGGGAGGACGAAAATGACCTAAATGTTCATCCAATGACACAAATGAACATATTGGATGCACAAGATTGGTTAAAACCCTAAATTGGACAAGAATAAGCCTAGGGAGGACGAAAATGACCTAAATGTTCATCCAATGACACAAATGACACCTATTGGATGCACAAGATTGGTTAAAAAACCCTAATTGGACAAGAATAAATGTTCATCCAATGACAACAAATGAACCTAGGGAGGACGAAAATGACCTAAATGTTCATCCAATGACACAAATGAACTTATTGGATGCACAAGATTGGTTAAAAAACTAATTGGACAAGAATAAGCCTAGGGAGGACGAAAATGACCTAAATGTTCATCCAATGACACACAAATGAACTATTGGATGCACAAGATTGGTTAAAAACCCTAATTGGACAAGAATAAAGCCTAGGGAGGACGAAAAATGACCTAAATGTTCATCCAATGACACAAATGAACTTATTGGATGCACAAGATTGGTTAAAAACCCTAATTGGACAAGAATAAGCCTAGGGAGGACGAAAATGACCTAAATGTTCATCCAATGACACAAATGACACTTATTGGATGCACAAGATTTGGTTAAAAACCCTAATTGGACAAGAATAAGCCTAGGGAGGACGAAAATGACCTAAATGTTCATCCAATGACACAAATGAACTTATTGGATGCACAAGATTGGTTAAAAAACCCTAATTGGACAAGAATAAGCCTAGGGAGGACGAAAATGACCTAAATGTTCATCCAATGACACAAATGAACTTATTGGATGCACAAGATTGGTTAAAAACCCTAATTGGACAAGAATAAGCCTAGGGAGGACGAAAATGACCTAAATGTTCATCCAATGACACAAATGAACTTATTGGATGCACAAGATTGGTTAAAAACCCTAATTGGACAAGAATAAGCCTAGGGAGGACGAAAATGACCTAAATGTTCATCCAATGACACAAACAACTTATTGGATGCACAAGATTGGTTAAAAACCCTAATTGGACAAGAATAAGCCTAGGGAGGACGAAAATGACCTAAATGTTCATCCAATGACACAAATGAACTATTGGATGCACAAGATTGTTTAAAAACCCTAATTGGACAAGAATAAGCCTAGGGAGGACGAAAATGACCTAAATGTTCATCCAATGACACAAATGAACTATTGGATGCACAAGATTGGTTAAAAACCCTAATTGGACAAGAATAAGCCTAGGGAGGACGAAAATGACCTAAATGTTCATCCAATGACACAAATGAACTTATTGGATGCACAAGATTGGTTAAAAACCCTAATTGGACAAGAATAAGCCTAGGGAGGACGAAAATGACCTAAATGTTCATCCAATGACACAAATGACACTTATTGGATGCACAAGATTGGTTAAAAACCCTAATTGGACAAGAATAAGCCTAGGGAGGACGAAAATGACCTAAATGTTCGTCCAATGACACAAATGACACTTATTGGATGCACAAGATTGGTTAAAAACCCTAATTGGACAAGAATAAGCCTAGGGAGGACGAAAATGACCTAAATGTTCATCCAATGACACAAATGAACTTATTGGATGCACAAGATTGGTTAAAAAACCCTAATTGGACAAGAATAAGTCTAGGGAGGACGAAAATGACCTAAATGTTCATCCAATGACACAAAACACACCTTATTGGATGCACAAGATTGGTTAAAAACCCTAATTGGACAAGAATAAGCCTAGGGAGGACGAAAATGACCTAAATGTTCATCCAATGACACAAACACACCTATTGGATGCACAAGATTGGTTAAAAACCGTAATTGGACAAGAATAAACCTAGGGAGGACGAAAATGACCTAAATGTTCATCGAATGACACAAATGAACTTATTGGATGCACAAGATTGGTTAAAAACCCTAGTTGGACAAGAATAAGTCAAAGAAGGACGAAAATGACCTAAATGTTCATCCAATGACACAAATGAACCTATTGGATGCACAAGATTGGTTAAAAAAGCCTAATTGGACAAGAATAAGCCTAGGAGGACGAAAATGACCTAAATGTTAATCCAATGACACACAAATGAACTTATTGGATGCACAAGATTGGTTAAAAACCTTAATTGGACAAGAATAAACCTAGGGAGGACGAAAATGACCTAAATGTTCATCCAATGACACAAACACACGTATTGGATGCACAAGATTGGTTAAAAACCCTAATTGGACTAGAATAAGCCTAGGGAGGACGAAAATGACCTAAATGTTCATCCAAGGACACAAAACACACCTATTGGATGCACAAGATTGAATAAAAGCCCTAATTGGTCAAGAATAAGCCTAGGGAGGTTGAACTTTACCTAAATGTTCATCCTAATGACACAAATTAACAAACATATGGATGCACATAGATCATATGATAAACCCTAATTTTTAAGAGCATAGATTTAGGGAGGACAAAAACTCAACCCTACACACTTGAACAAATTGCTTGGACATCGATTTCATAAAAAGGGTTGTAAGGACATAATATTCGTGATTGTATAATCGATTAGGGCAATCGACTGGCACAATTAGAAATAAAAATTGCGCAAGTCAGTGGAAAACCTAATTGGACAGGAATAATCGATTGGTAAAATGACCTAAATGTTCATCACAATGTAAATGAACTGATTGAATGCAAATCGATTGGTTAAATCGAATTGGACAAGAATAAGTCACAGGGAGGATCCAAATGACTAGGCTAATCGAATGACAAAATCGATTGCTTAGACAAGAATATTTGAAAAAGTAACATGACCTGTGACAAACACAATCGATTGGACAATCTATTGTGAGAATTTCAAATCATGTTAAGTTTGATTGCACAAGATTTGGTTAAATCGATAATGAACTAAACATAATAGGTAGGACGAACTTTTCAGGCAAATGTTCACATCGAATGACACAAATTAACATATTGGATGCACAAGATTGTTTTAAACACAATCGATTGAATAAGTCGATTGAAACAAATACGTTGAAATCACAGTGAACTTTCAGTTTGTGGCCAAATCGATTCTGTGTATTTGTAAATCGATTATGAGACTTAGTAAATCGATAGACCTGTTTTATCACTTATTGGATGAACAAGATTGATTAAATCGATTTATTAGTTGTTTTAAACAGAAGGACTATATAAAATGTTTTCAATCCAATGACTCATTAACACATCTTAATACTTGAATATACTTCAGAACACTCAAGACTCTTAAGAAACATGAACTTAACATTCTGATATTGACACAAAGATCAATCACCACAAGATTATCCATAATCATTGAGAGAGCTGAAAAAGTATTTTGAGAGAAAAGACAATGTTCTCATAACACTCATTGAACAACCAGATTCGTGTGAGATACATTGACTAAAGATTGAATGACACTTTTTGTACTTCTTGGTTGTTTGTAATAAATACTCTGTAAAGAAACGAAGAAAAAATCCAGCTAGGAAACTGGTGACGATCTTCTTGGTGAGAGGACTCATCAAGAAGGAGCTTGACTTGATCTTGTGTGAGTCTGCCGAATGTCTGCAATATCAAGGGGTTAAGCAATGAGGAAAGAGATTGTGTTAGATAGATAGGTTTAGAGGAAACTGCACAATCTGTAAACAAGTCACAATTCTTTCTATTGAGAGAAAAAGTTAAATGTCCAGTTGGATTGTCACAAACTGGATGTAGGTTGTCGTTGACAACTGAACCACAGGATAAGCCTTGGTGCATTCTATCCCTTATCCTTTTACTTATTGGATAATTGTTAATCTTGTAGATTGCATTATAATTCCGATGTGTGAATGAATCTGAATAAATCTTGCATCGTATGATTGTATGTTTGATCTTAATTGTATGCTAGAAGTATTTGATGCACTAGATTGCTTTAATTTGTTAAAGACTGATATATTCTGATTATTTCGAGGTCATAATAATCAACAATTGGCCTCAGAGCCTGACTTAAATGTTAGACACAAATGAACTCATAACAAGATTGGTTAATATGGCCTCAGTTGATTTTCTAGGAGAACGAAAAATGACTTCACTGTGCATCCATGATGACACAAAATGGAACCGGATGCACATGATTGGTTAACATAGGATAATTGGATATTTAAGGAAGCCAGTGGTATTGATATTCTAGATGCTGTTGAAAATGACACACATACCTAAAATTGCTGGAACAAATGCACAAGATGATTAAAAACCTAGAGCCAATGAATGGTCTGAGGACGATAAAAAGACCTAAAGGTTATCCAATGCTAAAGCTAAGAATATTATAACATCTGCTTTGTGTGTAGAAGAATTCTTTAGGGTATCAAATTGTAAATCAGCAAAGGACGAATGTGACCACATTCTTCAAGAAACACATGAAGGAACTTATTGACGTGAACAGAGCTCGCGTTAAATACACTTATGCATGAATACGAATAAGTTTAGCATGACGAAAGATGAATCTAAAAGTGATCTACAATGAGGTTTACACACGTTATAAACAAGATTTTATGCCCTAAAAACAGGTGGAGAATAAACAGGGAGATCGGAAAATCATGAGGTGTTTAACCAGAGAATGGCAGCCCAAAATAACTGCTATTGGAGAATCGAAAGATCTGGCAAAAAACCACTGCAACACTATTTGGAAAGCTCAGGGAGCACGAAATGGAGTTGCATAGACTAGATGAGTCAGAACAAGAACCTAGGAATGCACAAAGACTGTCTTTGAAAGCCCAAACGCATCAATCAAAAACTGAACAAGAAAGTTGCTCAGATGAATCAAGCAGTGAGACTGATGAAAGCCTGAGATTGGTTAGACCAATGCTTGTCAAAAAGTTTAAGAAATTTCTGAAGAAGAAAGACAACAAATTCAGAAAATACATCCAGCTCTAAGACTAGTGACACAAAGACAATTACCTGTTACAAGATGGTTAAAACTGGTCACATAAAGTCAAGAATGTTACAAGTTGCAGAACAAAAATAGAGCTAAATGTTCAAGGAACCAATGACCACAAACCAGACCTTATGTTGCATGCAATGACAAGGTTAAATCCTCTGTCTCTTCAGATGAAGAAGAAGCGAATCTGTGTCTATGGCAGGACGAAAATCAGACCTATGAGGTTATCCAATTCACAATCTAATCCATCTTATGATGAGTTAAAGACCTTTCAATGAACTGCATGATGAGTATGTGAATTCTATAAAACAGTTGATGAAGCACAAAGAAAATGCTTGAGCAAATGAAAAAAAACCCTAATTGAAATTGAATAATTTATGTGAGGAACTGAAAAAGGATTCACATGACAAATCTGCAAAATGCACTTGAACTTGAAGAAAAAGTTGCATCATTAAAATCTGATTTGTTGAAGTTTGCTAAGGGATAGTAAAGATAAACTGAATGTCATACTTATGAATCAAAGACATGTTAATGAAAAATCTGGTTAAGGATATAAACCCAATATGCATATTAAATAAACCTGGAATAACAATACATATGGTATTGGTTATATGCAAACCACAAATGTCAAATTGGTCACAAATCTGCTATAAAAAAGAGTATATATGACATCTTTACTAAACCAAACAAACATTCAAAATTTGATGGTAAATGTCATTTAATGTTGCAGAACACATTTTGTATCAAATGCAAATTTAAAAAATTAGCAAATAGAGGATGGAAGCCTAAGTTTGGATAGCAAAGAAATCTGTGTTTGACACTAACCTTCAAGGACCCAATTTGAATTGGGGACCTAAATACCTAAATTCTGATTGTGTGTTGCAAGTGTGCTTGACATCCACTAAGCATTCTTGGTATTTAGATAGCGGATGCTCAATTGCACATGACAGGAGACAAAATCCAAATTCCTGTCCTTGACATTAAAGCACAAGATTGAGTTTTTGTCAAATATGGTGACAACAATAAGAGGAAGGATTATTGGAATTGGTGACATAGGAAATGAGTCAACTGCAGTAACACAAATGTCTTATATGTAGACAAGATTGGCTAAAACACAATCTGCTGAGTATAAGCCAGCTATGTGATAAAGGTTCATCCAGGTAAGTTTTTCATCACAATCTTGCATTATTGAGCACAAGAAGATGACAAAATGACATAAAGTTAGTCCAATGACATAATTAATAACATTTATATGATGCACAAGATTCTTTAAAGTACCCTAATTGCTTGTTACTAATTCAGATGAGACTAGGTTAGGACATAAACGTATAGCGCATATTCATATAGATCATTTGAATAGACTTGTTAGCAAACAGCTAGTTATAGGTCTCCCTAATAAGAAGTTTACTAAGGATAGACTGTGTGACTCCTGTGAGAAAAGCAAACTGGTTAAGACTCCCTTTCCCTCTATAGATATGGTTAGAACAAATAGAGTTTTGCAGTTAGTTCACATGGACCTTTTTGGACCTGCTCAAGTTAAGAGCTTTGGAGGTAACCTTTATGCACATGTGTTGGTTGATGACTATTCAAGGTTCACATAAGCATATTTTCTGGCTCACGAGAGTGATGCAAATGTCAACTTTTATGACAAATTTGCTGCTTATTGGTTCACAAGATTGGTTAAAGAACCCTAATGGGACAAGAAGTGATCATGGAGGTGAATTCCAAAATGATTCTTTTTTCATCCAATTGTGAACAACATGGATGCACAAGATTGGTTCTGCCCCCTAATTGACACCACAGCAAAATGGGGTAGTGGAGAGGAAAAAATAGATCCTAAATGTTAGCTAGGACTATGCTTAAGGACTCACACCTACCTAAGTATTTTAGAATAAACCTAGGCAGATGCAATTAGTACATCAATGACTCATGTTGTCAATAGAGTAACTCATTAGGCCCCTACTTAGAAAAACCCCCTATGAGCTTTACAAGGGTAGAAAACCAAACCTTTCCTACTTTAGAAACTTTGGAGTTGAAAGTGCTTTGTGTTGATCAATGGCAAAGAACACCTAGATGCACAAGTTTGACCCCTAAGGCAGATGAAGAATAAACCTAGGATACTCCCAAACTAGTATGGCCTATATGAATCCACAACAAAAGAACAAAGACCATAGAAACAAGTCAGTTCAAAACCCTAAGTTTGATGAATAATTTAGGGAGACGAACTTGAACAAAATGTCATCCTATGGTTGATGACAAATGTTGAACAATGGCAAGGAACAAGATTGGAAATTTGACCCTAAGGCAGATGAAGGTATTTTTCTAGGACTCCCAAACTAGTAAGGCCAGTAGAATCTACAATGAAGATAAAGACCATAGAAGAGTCAGTTCATGTAAAGTTTGATGAATTATTTGCAGAAAACTTGAACAAAACTCCTCTATGTAATAAATACTCTGTAAAGAAACGACTGCGAAAAATCCAGCTAGAAACTAGTGGCGATCTTCTTGGGTGAGAGGCCTCATCAAGAAGGAGCTTGACTTGATCTTGTTTGAGTCTGCCGGGTGATTGCAAGGATCAAGGGGTTAAGCAATAGGAAAGAATTGTGTTAGATAGATAGGTAATAGGAAACTAGACAATCTGTAAACAAGTCACAATTCTTTCTATTGGAGAAAAAGCTGAAATCCAGTTGGATTGTCAGGACTGGATGTAGGTTGTCGTTGACAACTGAACCAGGATAAACCTAAATGCATTCTATCCCTTATCCTTTTACTTTTAATTGTTAATCACAATGCCGCATTATAAATTCCGTTGTGTGTATGAATCCGAAATAAATCTTGCATTGTATGATTGTATGTTAGATCTTAATTGTATGCTAGAAGTATTCGATTTTCTATATTGCTTTAATTTGTTAAAGACTGATATATTCTGATTATGTTAATTCAGGTCATAATAATCAACATAGGGAGGACGAAAATGACCTAAATGTTCATCCAACGACACAAACACACCTATTGGATTCACAAGATTGTTTTAAAAACCCTAATTGGACTAATTATAAGCCTAGGGAGGACGAAAATGACCTAAATGTTCATCCAATGACACAAACACGCGTATTGGATGCACAAGATTGGTTAAAAAACCCTTAATTGGACTAGAATAAGCCTAGGGAGGACGAAAATGACCTAAATGTTCATCCAATGACACAAATGACACATATTGGATGCACAAGAATGATTAAAAACCCTAATTGGGACAAGAATAAGTTTAGGGAGGACGAAAATGACCTAAATGTTCATCCAATGACACAACCACACCTATTGGATTCACAAGATTGGTTAAAAACCCTAATTGGACAAGAATAAGCCTAGGGAGGACGAAAATGACCTAAATGTTCAATCCAATGACACAAATGAACTTATTGGATGCACAAGATTGGTTAAAAAACCCTAATTGGACAGAATAAGCCTAGGGAAGGACGAAAATGACCTAAATGTTCATCCAATGACACAAATGAACTTATTGGATGCACAAGATTGGTTAAAAACCCTAATTGGACAAGAAAAATAGCCTAGGGAGGACGAAAATGACCTAAATGTTCATCCAATGACACAAATGAACTTATTGGATGCACAAGATTGGTTAAAAACCTTAATTGGACAAGAATAAGCATAGGGAGGACGAAAATGACCTAAATGTTCATCCAATGACACAAACACACCTATTGGATGCACAAGATTGGTTAAAAACCCTAGTTGGACAAGAATAAGTCTAGGGAGGACGAAAATGACCTAAATGTTCATCCAATGACACAAACACAACTATTGGATGCACAAGATTGGTTAAAAACCCTAATTGGACAAGAATAAGCCTAAGGGAGGACGAAAATGACCTAAATGTTCATCCAATGACACAAATGAACTTATTGGATGCACAAGATTGGTTAAAAACCCTAATTGGACAAGAATAAACCTAGGGAGGACGAAAATGACCTAAATGTTCATCCAATGACACAAATGACACTTATTGGATGCACAAGATTGGTTAAAAACCCTAATTGGACAAGAATAAGCCTAGGGAGGACGAAAATGACCTAAATGTTCATCCAATGACACAAATGAACCTATTGGATGCACAAGATTGGTTAAAAACCCTAATTGGACAAGAATAAACCTAGGGAGGACGAAAATGACCTAAATGTTCATCCAATGACACACAAACACACCTATTGGATGCACAAGATTGGTTAAAAAACCCTAATTGGACAAGATATAAGCCTAGGGAGGACGAAAATGACCTAAATGTTCATCCAATGACACAAATGAACTATTGGATGCACAAGAGATTGGTTAAAAACCCTAATTGGACAAGAATAAGCCTAGGGAGGACGAAAATGACCTAAATGTTCATCCAATGACACAATGAAACCTATTGGATGCACAAGATTGGTTAAAAACCCTAATTTGGACAAGAATAAGCCTAGGGAGGACGAAAATGACCTAAATGTTCATCCAATGACACAAACACACCTATTGGATGCACAAGATTGGTTAAAAACCCTAATTTGGACAAGAATAAGTCTAGGGAGGACGAAAATGACCTAAATGTTCATCCAATGACACAAATGAACTTATTGGATGCACAAGATTGGTTAAAAACCCTAATTGGACAAGAATAAGCCTAGGGAGGACGAAAATGACCTAAATGTTCATCCAATGACACAAATGAACTTATTGGATGCACAAGATTGGTTAAAAACCCTAATTGGACAAGAATAAGCCTAGGGAGGACGAAAATGACCTAAATGTTCATCCAATGACACAAATGAACTTATTGGATGCACAAGATTGGTTAAAAACCCTAATTGGACAAGAATAAGCCTAGGGAGGACGAAAATGACCTAAATGTTCATCCAATGACACAAATGAACTTATTGGATGCACAAGATTGGTTAAAAAACCCTAATTGGACACAAGAATAAGCCTAGGGAGGACGAAAAATGACCTAAATGTTCATCCAATGACACAAACACAACTATTGGATGCACAAGATTGGTTAAAAACCCTAATTGGACAAGAATAATAAGCCTAAGGAGGACGAAAATGACCTAAATGTTAAATCCCTAATGACACAAATGACACCTATTGGATGCACAAGATTGGTTAAAAACCCTAATTGGACTAGAATAAGCTAGAATAGGGAGGACGAAAATGACCTAAATGTTCATCCAATGACACAAACACAACTTATTGGATGCACAAGATTGGTTAAAAACCCTAATTGGACAAGAATAAGCCTAGGGAGGACGAAAATGACCTAAATGTTCATCCAATGACACAATGACACCTATTGGATGCACAAGATTGGTTAAAAACCCTAATTGGACAAGAATAAGCCTAGGGAGGACGAAAATGAATGACTAAATGTTCATCCAATGACACAAATGAACTTATTGGATGCACAAGATTGGTTAAAAACCCTAATTGGACAAGAATAAGCCTAGGGAGGACGAAAATGACCTAAATGTTCATCCAATGACACAAATGAACTTATTGGATGCACAAGATTGGTTAAAAACCCTAATTGGACAAGAATAAGCCTAGGGAGGACGAAAAATGACCTAAATGTTCATCCAATGACACAAACACAACTTATTGGATGCACAAGATTGGTTAAAAACCCTAATTGGACAAGAATAAGCCTAGGGAGGACGAAAATGACCTAAAATGTTCATCCAATGACACAAATGAACTTATTGGATGCACAAGATTGGTTAAAAACCCTAATTGGACAAGAATAAGCCTAGGGAGGACGAAAATGACCTAAATGTTCATCCAATGACACAAACAACTTATTGGATGCACAAGATTGGTTAAAAACCCTAATTGGACAAGAATAAGCCTAGGGAGGACGAAAATGACCTAAATGTTCATCCAATGACACACACAAATGAACTTATTGGATGCACAAGATTGGTTAAAAACCCTAATTGGACAAGAATAAACCTAGGAGGACGAAAATGACCTAAATGTTCATCCAATGACACAAATGACACTTATTGGATGCACAAGATTGGTTAAAAACCCTAATTGGACAAGAATAAGCCTAGGGAGACGAAAATGACCTAAATGTTCATCCAATGACACAAATGAACTTATTGGATGCACAAGATTGGTTAAAAACCCTAATTGGACAAGAATAAGCCTAGGGAGGACGAAAATGACCTAAATGTTCGTCCAATGACACAA
>PGTU02011696.1:0-23822 GCA_002896215.2 Cicer echinospermum | reverse complement strand
ATGTAAAGTAGTGTTCACTTAATTTTTTTTTATTATAAGATTTTCTGCTTGAAATGGAGTATGAGAACAGATTCAGACAAGCTCAGAGACAAAAATATGACTGTCTTCTTTTTGGTGAGTCTTTTAATTAGTCACAAAATTCATGTATTAATTTAATTTCATAAATGGAAATTTCATATAGTTTATGATTGTAATTATGATATTGTTTTGCAGATTTAGATGATATTTTGTATCCACTAAGTTGTGGTATTGCAAAAGCATGTGGACAAAATATTAAAGGTAATATATTGTTTAGTTTTTTACCAATAATGTTTTTAGTGATGTGTTTATGATTTTTTTTTACATATTTTGTTGGTATTGACTAATTGAATGCACCATTGATCTATAGACTATGGAACAACTATGGTTGGTTTAAGGGTATGCATGATTCTTATATTTTTTTCCTTTTCAATTTATTAGATGAATTCAAAACATATGATTGGTTACAAGTGAATTTTTTATTGAGTTAATTTTATACAAACTGCAACAGCCTCTATCAACCTTTGTCAAATTTAGTTTTGAAAAGTTTCATGTTGCATTAGGATAAAGATTGAAATTTTTAATTGTGTCATATCTGGAACGACCCTAATCGTGTTGCCAGACTTCCATAAATTTCCATTTTGGTCCACTAGCGTCGGCAAGACCGACGCTACAGTATTAAAATAATTATGAGCGTAGCGTCGGCCCCACCGACGCTAAAGCATAAAATTTAGTGAACGCTAGCGTCGGATATCCGACACAACTGAATTTTAACAAATGACGTGTCAAGGATATAACTAGCGTCGGATGTTTTGTAATTGTTAGTAGCGTCGGCGTAGCGTGGGTTCCCCCGACACTAATGTAGCCTCGGATGGCAGAAGCCGACGCTACCCCATTAGCTTCGACCGTTTTAGCCTAGGCCCGTCACCGACGCTAAATCGCCATTAGCTTCGGCGTTTTGTCATTTAGCGTGGGTTTCTGGCCATCGCTAAAAGCAGATTTTCTAGTAGTGAATATTGTTTAGAAGAACTTGAATTCAAATTCTAACTAAAACAACTATTGATCAGATTTTACTTACATATCAGTCGAACTCTATATTACTAGAACTCTTTTCTCTAAGAACCATAGAGTTAAAAAAATTATCTTAACTATTTTTTACAAGATCATAACCCTTTAAAAAAAATTACTTGCACTTACTTAAAGTTATTATTAAAACATAAACAAAAGGAAACATATTGGGGATTAAACCAAATCTAAAGAATACAATCATTTAAAATGTTAATCAATTCCTTCATTAAAAAATTTATTCGAATAAGTCATTGAGATAAAACCATAGTGAAAGAAAAAAAAGTACAATGCAAACAAAAACTAAAATTCAAAACAAAATATATATATATATATCAATAGAAACGGTCGCCAGAAAACAAAATCTATTATAAAATAAGTATCCCCTAATGAACGCATATAAATTAAATAATCCCATAGATGTAAAGTTGAAGCAGTATTTTCATGATTTACTAATTTATCCACACAATTGTTTTTTTGATAAATATGAGACAAATCATAAAATTCATACATCTCTAAAGAAATAATAATTTTTCCACCTGATCATATATAAGTGTCAAAGGATCCAACTATGATCCTTTAAAGAGCCAACTACAACCAAATAGTTTTTTTCTAATCAAAGACAAAGTTAACCTCATGAATAAGAATTTTACATATAAAACATATCCACTAGCAACTCTATATGAAAAGTAATAGTGATGACAAACTTCATCTCAAAACTACCAATAAAAGTAAAGTAGTTATGCTATTTTCGAAAATACCTTTCGCCACCAACATCATTAGGTGTGTATCTGGTTGCGCCATCAATATTACACTTTATCAAATTAGAAAGAGTTGAAGACCAATAAACTTGAATGATAGTTGTACGGGGTCGACCATGAACCCAATCAGTCAGAAGAATCTATAACTCCAACTTCGTGAAAGACACATGCCCTGTAAAATGGGATCCAAACAAATTAACCACATGCCGAACCATTTTGCAAGCAATCTAAAAAGAAATCCTTTAAATTGTGGAGTATGCACCGCATATAACTGATATACCTATGTCGGGCCACCTCGTTTAATCTATAAAAAAAAATAGAGGATCACGAGGCGAGGCAAGTTGGATTGTCATACTAGATTAAAAAATAGTATACTACAATTTTGGTCTATCTATTTTTACCAATTATTAGAATTGATCCTCCTATTTTTTAAAGCGACAATTTTGGTCTATCCTTCAGATTTTTTAACTAATAAAATGATGATTTAACATCTTTTAAATGACATGATATATGATGCTATTATTTACAACCATCTTGATAGATTAATTATTCATATGTTATTAATTTAATTATACAAATAAATCATTGTTGAAGTTGAAACTAAAGCTTTTGGAATGTTTTATTTCAATTTTATGGGTATTAATCAGTCAAAATCATTGTATTATTAGTCAAACCTTTAAAATATGTTTCACGTCATTTTTTTAGTTGAAAATTTTGATAGATAAAAATTGTCGGATTTTAAAAACGGAGTCAAGTCCAAAGAATTAATAGAATAAATTAAAAGATCAACCTACATATTTAAACCTTTTGCTAAATTTGCTATTTTTTAAATTAAGTGTTGCGAAACTTTAGTTGACACTTTTTTTGTCAGTTGTTAACTAGCCTCAACCAAACAAAAACACTAAATTTGATTCATTAATTTATCCAAACCCAACTAAAAACCCCAACCTCAACTAAAAAGAGAATGTATGAAGATTATGCGGTGATCACATACCACACAAAGCTAATAACAGATATGATTTTAAGTACAAGGATAAAATTAAAAATTAAATCTTACATGCTAGTTCGTCAATTATTAAATAAAAAAAAAGTGCATTGGATGTCTCTAATTGGAGGCCAAAAAGAGACAATTTGGTTAACTTGCAAAAGAAAGAGATTTGTGAGAATAGTCTCTGGTTTGAATTGTTGCATTCTCTATTACTTTTTGTTTTTAATTCATGTCTGTTGCATGCTCTTTATTGTGTGCTTTTTAATTCTTTTTTTCTTCACATTCTTAGCAATATCGAAACCACCATGCATGCTCTTATGTGTTTCCTAGTCACAAGGTTAAAAAACTGTGTTAATTAATATATTATGTATCAAGATTCTTATTTTAACATTCTCTTCTCTTCACGTATATATGGTGTTTCACTAGTTACTAATCTAAGAAATAAACATTGAACTTGTTCATATAACATTGTTTCTAACTAACAAAATGCATGGTGTCTCTAAAATCGATGCTACAAAGAAATTTTGTAACTTGTGAAAGAAAGGGATCTGTGAGAATATTACTCCATCTATTATCTTACCCCTATATTTTTTTATTAATTACCATTTGTTAGAGTTATATATGACACATAAAGGATAACGAAAGAAATAAGTCAGAATCATAGTGTATTTGTGTGGAACCATTTGTAATAAACAAAGTAAACATAATTGGTACTTGGTAAATTATTTAGGCCAAATAAGTATGAGGAGATTGTAATAGGTTATTAACACACACACATGAACATATTCATGTTCCTATTTTAATCATATATCTTTTCTCTATGGTAGCCCACTCTTAACGTTGTTGTTTTAGATGATATACATTATTGGAAACCATTCAAATTATAGTATGTCTAAATGAAAGATTACCTTTAATCTAATTTATGGTTGAATAGGCAAATGAATAAGCAAAGAGAAAGGAAATTCAATCTCTAAGCTTACTTGCCCAATAAGCTATTTTTTTTTTTTAACATTATCTAATTGTGTTATACACAAAAAGAAGTAGTACAATACTTTAAGCTAGTGACTCAATAAAGCAGACTCAATTACAACTATACAAGAATGGTGAAAAAAAAATAGGAGTGAGGTATAGTTAACACAACCATAAACAAGATAGAAACCATATTTATTAATTTCGCTGCACAACCATTCTTAATATTTTTTTTTTTAAAGGAGAGAGCATAGTCATTGCATTGTGTTTTCGACAAATATATTGTGTCAGAAAAATGAAAGCAAGTGAAGTAATAGTGAATTCTAATTAGTAATATATACAAAGTACAAATATTGGTGGAGAATGTTAGATACTATTATAGATTCACAAGAAGAAAAAAAAAAGTTATCATATGGCAAAGTATATGTCTTACCTGAAAAAAGTATTTAAAGGAATTAACCTTACATTAAGCAAGTGTACTGATTCCGAACTCATATGATGATGTTCGATTATATGCATTTTACTCCTCACACATTCTTTCTTTCTTATTGCCATTGTGAGCGAGAGATGAAGCTTTAACACTTTGATATTATACTAATTGAAGTAAAAGCATTGGTGCAAGCACAACTGTGTCCACTCATCACTCACTCACTAATCTAATGGGTTTGCTTTTGGAAATGCAATACTCACTCAGCAACATACCAAAAGGACTCATAATATTGGCCATTGTCTAGAGTTTCAACAAATCCTTATACATAGCAAGGTACATAATCAAATGAAGAAAGAAGTCTCCTATTGCCATTTTCAATATCAAACGGTAAATTTACACCAAAATAAAGATTTAATAATCAAATGAAAAAAAGAGAGTTTCATATTGATAAATGATAAAGATTCTCCATCGTCACACTAACACTACTCACATGGATGTCACTCCAGCTTTTTCTTCTTATGACCATGAATTTGAGAAAAATTATAAAATAAATAATATATAAAATTTTAAATTATACTGCATTTTATTTTGCATAAACTACACAATAATATAATAGAATAACTTTTCAATTAATTGTATCCTAATGAAAATCATCATCAACTATTATATTAGATATAAAATTAGATTGTATATAAATTAATATTTAAAATTTAACGTAATATGTACATATGTTAAGACAATTCAACGCAATAATTCTTTTTGAAAGGTATATAAGTTTACGATTAACACATTAATCAAATGAAAGTTAGTTGTAAAATACATATATGGTAGAGAGAATATCATCAATATTCTGATAGAGATATAATATTTATATTACACAAACAATATATGATGTAAGCACCGAAAAATTCTCTTAACTATTAAAATAAATTAGAATATGAGAACAACTTAACAAGAATAATATTTAATAAAAATATATTCAGAACTTTTTTAACGTATATTATTGATAATAAATTTGAATAGGTTAAATTTAGCTTCTTGGCCTTGAATTAAGGCAAACAAATGTAATTTTGGTTATCATTTTATTTTTGGGGTTCTCAACTCAGAAGATTTATGGATTTTTGTATCTTATAACGCACTACCCAAGAATGACATTTAACAGCGGCCATTTACGCGCTTGCTAAACACAAGCGCTGTGTAATTAATTTAAAAATAACGGAACCTATTACAGCGCTATGAGCAAGCGCTGTAAAACAAGCGACAGTGTAGTAGGTCCATATAACGTTTGCGCCATCACGTATTATAAGCTTTTACAACGCTGGTCAAAAAGCGCCTGTAAAAGGAAGCGCTTTCGCGAATCAGTCTACAACGCTTTTTTCACAAGCGCTGTAAAACACATCGGCTTTTCATTGAATTTAACTACCTATTACAGCGCTTTTTTCACAAGCGCTGTAAATACACCATGCGCTTTCATTGAATTAACTACTATAGAGTAACGCTTTTTTCACAAGCGCTGTACAAAACACACATGCGCTTTCATGAATTTAACTACCTATACAGCGCTTTTTTCCACAAGCGCTGTAAAATACATCTTTCAAATAATTATATTACGTTGGAACCCTCATATCCTCTACATCTTTCAAATAATTATATACGTTGGGACCCCTAATATCCTCTACGTACTGTGCGGCCATCTACGTTGTCTAAGGTATTTTTTACACATGATCTGTTATGTTTTTGAAATTGTCAAAAATTGTCAAAAACTCATACCACATCTGATCTGTTTCTGTTTTGAAATTGTTAGTTGATATTGGTTTCTTTTTTGAAACTTGTGATATGTTTGAAAGCTTATATTTTGTTACTGCATTTATATAGGTGGTATAATATGGATAGGAAATGGATTTCAGCCAATCGATTGTCAAAAGAGTATGAAATTGGAGTGAAGGAGTTTGTTGAGTTTTGCAGTGAGAATGCAAAAGAATCCAAATAGAGTAGTTTGCCTTGTTTAAAATGTTGTTTGGAAAACGTGTTAGAGAAGATGAATTAGAAGGACATCTAGTATGTAATGGAATTGATCAAAGCTACACATGTTGGATAAGACATGGTGAGAAAAAAAAAAAGAAACATTAATTTTGAGAATAGTTCGACATATGCTTCAACTGACTTCGATACAGATACATATGAGCCGGACGAGTTGATGAGATTGCAAAGCAGTTGAAGAAGATCTCGAGATTGTCCTAAAATGTTTGAAAGTTTGTTGAGTGATGCAGAGAAAGAATTATATAAATGGTTGCTACTAAATTCACAAGACTGTCAGCGATATTAAATTGTACAACTTAAAAGCGAGTAATGGATGGTCTGATAAAAGCTTTACAGAATTATTAAACACTCATAAAGATATGTTGCCAGATGATAATGAATTTCCCAGTCGAACCTACGAGGCTAAACGGATTTTTGTGTTCTATTGGAATGAGTTACGAAAGGATTCATGCGTGTCCTAACGATTGCATTTTATTTCCGAACGAATATGAACTACTTAAGGCATGTCCGAATGCAATGTCTCTCGATATAAGAAGAAAGAATCTACTCCAGCAAAAGTCGTGTGGTATTTTTCCTATAATACCAAGATTTAGCGCGGATGTATCGCAGTGAAGAAGATTCAAAACACTGACATGGCATGCAGATGAAAGAATTAGAGATGGAATGTTTCGACACCCTGCAGATTCCCCACAATGGGCAAAATGAGTATCCTGAATTCAGGATAGAGTCAAGAAATCTAAGACTTGCACTTTCTACTGATGGAATGAATCCACATGGTCTTCAAAGCATCTCACATAGCACGTGGCCTGTGATTTTGGTAATATATAACCTACCTCCATGGTTATGTATGAAGCGTAAGTTTATGATGTTGTCTCT
This sequence comes from Cicer echinospermum, assembly GCA_002896215.2. Taxonomy (NCBI): domain Eukaryota; kingdom Viridiplantae; phylum Streptophyta; class Magnoliopsida; order Fabales; family Fabaceae; genus Cicer; species Cicer echinospermum. The sequence goes on along the minus strand of PGTU02011696.1, from coordinate 16,675 downwards.
GTTAATTTCTGGACCCAAACAACCTGGAATGATATCGACGTATACTTGACTCCTTTAATTGAAGATTTAAAAATTCTGTGGGAGACAGGCGTGGAAGTTTATGATGGGTATAGGAAAGAGTGTTTCAATTTGAGGGCTATTGTTTGTTTCGGCACAATTAATGATTTTTCCTAGCATATGGTAATTTATCAGGATATAGATTAAAGGTCAGTGTGCATGTTCCTATATGTGAAGAGAGTACAAATTGGATGCGTTGAAACATTGTAAGAAGAATGTGTTTCTTCGGACATCGTAGATTTTTACCTTATAGTCATCAGTATCGTGGGTGGAGAAATGCATTCAATGGAAAATCAGAGGAAGGTAAAGCTCCTTAGCACCGACTGGATATCAAATACTTGAAAAATACAAGGTTTGACCAATAAATTTGGCAAACCTTTTGCGGGAGAGCTGGTTAAAACTGGGTGGAAGAAAAGTCAATTTTCTTTGAATTGCCATATTGGAAGTCATTGTATGTAAGACATTCCTCGACTGTGATGCATATTGAAAAAAATGTATTTGATAGTGTTACATGTCTTTTCTTACACTGGTTATGTTATAATGCTACACATTTTATACCAAAGAACAAGATGATCAGACCACTATGCAAAATAGTGGAGTCACTCTCATAGCTGAATGCAATGTCTCAAGTGCAAAAGACAAAAAACCCAATATATGCCAATCTATCTATTAGTGGGGTTATCGAGCGCATATGGGAGTTAGACTACACAATGTTTCGTGTTCCCATATTTGGTTGCAAGTTGGGTCGATAATAATAATGGCGTTCGGATTGATGAGTCAGGATTCTTTGCTTGTCGATTTTAATTAAGGTGGGATACAAAGACGAGCCTTTTATTTTAGCGTCGCAAGCTCAACAAGTGTGTTATGTCACTGATCTTCTAATGATAAAATAAGTCTGTTGTCCTATCGACCAATAAAATAGTGATGATAACAATAATGATGAAGATGTTGGTAATGATCTTTTATTTGCAACATCACAACAACCACATGAAATTGATTCAACTGATGATGGTTTATATCTTAGAGATGATCATGATGAGGGAATTTGGATTAATCCTCGTTTCGTATTTAAATGGACAAACAAATGTGAATGTCACCAGGGAAAGAAGAAGGGCATCTTAATGTATATGTTTAATTGTTTTATATAAGCTATGCATGTAATCTGAACTGTGTTATTGTAAATATGCATGTAATCTGAATTGAGTGTTTTATACTAAGTTCTGATTAATTTATTTTCTGATTAATTTATTTTCTGCTTATATTTAGCTTGATTTGAGTGTTTTATACCAAGTTCATTGTAACAAGAGTGTTTTATATTTAGCTTGATTTACATGAAACTTGAACTGAATATAATTAGTAATTTACATGAACTGAACTGAACTGAATGAGAGAGATTAATCTCTTTTGCTCAGGCATATAATATAGATCGTTTTAACAAATTTAATTTCTAAAGAAACTTTAGAGCGCTTCGAAGTGAAAAAGACATGATTAAAAAACAATGATAACAATATTTTTAATCCAATAACAATGATAAAAAATGTTTTTAATGTCATCCCAACCCAAATAAACCAAACACAAAAATAAAATAAAGAGACCTTTTACAGCGCTTATCTTAAAAAGCGCTATAAAAGATCCTTTTAAAAAATAAAATAATGAGTGTTTTTATACCTTTTACAGCGCTTTCACACAAAGCGCTGTAAACGACTCTTTTGAAAGTGAGTAAAAAAGACATTTTTACAGCGCTTATTTGCCAAAGCCTGTAAAAAGGCTTTAAAAATAATATTCATCAGACACCTAATGTCTTCAAACACCTTGTACGCATCATGGGGAATCCAAAAAACATCGACACACAAAACCCATTTCTTCAAAACACCTTGTACGCATTCATGGGAATCCAAAAAACATCAGACACAAACCCATTTCTTCAAACACCTTGTACGCATCATGGCAATCCCAAAAACACCAGACACAAACACATTTTTTCGAACATGGCAATGATCCTGAATACCATTAAGTTTCGATTAAGAAGAAAGAGAATGTAAAGAGATAAAAAGGGTGTTGAGGTGGAGGTTGAATTGTGAAAGAGTAATCTTTGATGTTTGTGAAGAAGATGCATAAAAGGAGAAGAGTTTGGTGAAGAGGAAGGGATTTTTTGTGGTGACCAATTACTACTATGTGGGTTTTGCACATGCATGTTGAGCTTGTTTAAAAAATAACAAACATAACAAAAACACAAAAACAATAAGGCCTTTTACAGCGCTTATTTGGAAAAAGCGCTGTAAAAGAGCCTTTTAAAATTAACATAAAGAGACATTTTAGAGCGCTTATGTGTAAAAGCGCTGTAAAGGCTTTAAAAAAAACATTCATATAACATAATAACACACGGAGGTCTTTACAGCGCTTATTTGGGAAAAGCGCTGTAAAAGAGCCCTTAAAATTAACATAAAGAGACATTTTAGAGCGCTTATGTGTAAAAGCGCTGTAAAAGGCATTCATATAACATAAATAACACACGGAGGTCTTTTACAGCGCTTATTTGGGAAAAGCGCTGTAAAAGAGCCTTTTAAAAATTTAACTAAGAAGCCTTTTAGAGCGCTTATGTGTGAAAGCGCTGTAAAAGGCATTCATATAACATAATAACACACGGAGGTCTTTTACAGCGCTTATTTGGGAAAAGCGCTGTAAAAGAGCCTTTTAAAAATTTAACTAAAGAAGCCTTTTAGAGCGCTTTTCAAAAATAAGCGCTGTAAAAGGCTTATAAAAAGCGCTGTAAAAGGGTTACGTATATATAACAGTTACTCTTCAGTTTCCTCTTCATTACGTAAACTTCACTATCATCTCAACCTTCATCGTTCTTCTCTTCTTTTGCAAACCCTATCATCCCGTCCATTACGAACCTTATTTCCACGATCATCTCCTTCATTTCGAACCTTATTTCCATCCAAGATCATCTCTCCCATTTCACACAATATATTTTCATTGAAATACGTAACCCTCATTACGTATTTCTTCAATATCCTATTTCTTTGAACCATATTTCTGTGAACTTTCTGCGTTCCTCTTTTCTTTACATTTCATCTTTCTTCGAACCATTATTCAGGTATTGATGTTATAAATTTTTTGTAATCATTAAAATGCATGTTGAGCTTTTTTAAGATATACTTATACATGTTGAGGTTGTTTATAATAATGCATGATCCATGTTGAGCTTGTTGATGTTATACTAAACTGCATGTTGAACTTGTTGTAGTTAAATGGATACAAACAAAGATATAGAAGTTCAAAATGAAGAAGTTGGCACCTCTAAGACTTATGAAAAGAAGTCAAACGTGGTGCAACTATCATGCAAAAGGTGATTAAAGCAAGGAGTAGTGGCATTAAATTTGAGGTATACTATACTTTGTTTGCTGTGTGTTTTTTATCTTTTTTTAGGGTTTAGGCATGTACTTACTATATGAGTTTATTAGGTTGGCTGGAACGAGAGTGGTCAGCCAGTTGACCCCAACAGCTCCATGTTTGTAAGCTATATTGGGCTGTTGTTCGTCAAAATGTCCCAATCACAATAGACAACTGGAGAGATAAGGCGTTGAAGGATGCCAAAGATATCATATGGAATGACATTCAAGTAAATATTTTGATCTACTCTTTTGTCATTTATAATTTTTTTCTGTAAAATACATTACTTATAATTGTTTTCATTGCAGACAACTTTTGTTCTTGATGAGGAACGAAAGTCGTATGTTTTGAGAGTTGCTGGGAAAATCCATCGTGGATTTAGATCCCATCTCTCAAATTTCTATCTAAAAGATAGAGAAGGAAACACAAATGCTGAACCTCCAAAGATATATCAACATTATATATCAAAGGATGAATGGAGTGCATTTGTTTCCAAACGTTCTGACCGGCGTTTGTCGTAAGTGATTAATTTATTAGCATTTGTGTTTTATTATTCATATTCGTAGCGTATTTTAACTTTTTACACAATTGCTATTTTTTTTTTATATAGAATATTAGTAAGGCAAATCGCGAACGGGCAAGCAACCCAAAACACCCATACAAGAAATCACGTATGGGATATGCACGCCTTGAACAACAAATTGTAAGTAATTAAACATCACTTTTATATAATGAAGTAATTTGTATTATAAACTATAGTGTGTAACTAATTTGTATTATTTTGTTTATGATTTTAACGAATAGAGAAAAGACACCCAAGCCGATCAACCCTTGGGTCGTCATATATTGTGGAAGGAAGCGCGTGTTAATAAAGAAGGAGTGGTTGATAATGAAAATGTCAAAAAAGTTGTAGAACTTTGTGTAAGTATATTATCACTTTCATATTTTTAATATTGTATTTTAAAAATGCTATTGAACTTATCTTTTTAATGTTTACATGTATTTTAGGAAATTATTGAACAAAGTTCTGAAACTCAAGAGGGCAACAAGGATACGTGCAGGGACATTCTTGGGAAAGTGTTTAATGTCCCTGAGTATTCCGGTCGAGTGAGGGGGAAAGGATTTGGCGTAACTACCAAAAGTTTTTTTCCTCAAGAGAAGCGCAAAAAACCTTCCAACGAGGAAGTATTAGAGAAGCTCAGAATCCTATCGGAGCAAGTGGCACTCTTGGTGAATACGAATAAAGACAAGCAACTTCCGGTTCAGCTCCAACCTGAAATACAAATGGAGAGTGAAACCGGGAGTTGCAACGTCGGTTTGAAGAGTATTCCCGAGGTAATTAATTACTTACTACTTACTTTGCTTATGTAATTACTTATGTATTAAACAAACTTATATATTAACTGTACTTATGTTTTAACTATTGATGTAGGGTGTCACTACATGTGTCTATACTTGTCCTCGCCTACTCAACGGAAGGTGGGAAAAGGAATATTGTACAATACTTCGGGAGAAGTATTGCACAATATTCCGATCCCCGCGGGCCATGTCAAAAGTATCGCCTACGGTTGCTTTCGAACCAACTGCACCGTTGCCCATACCGGACAACGATGGAGATATGAAGTTCTTAAGCGACGCTATTGGCAGTTACGTGGCATGGCCCACACACCTTGTTGCCCTCAAAAAAAGATTCCTAAGGACAAATCAGTTACATCTCCTGAAAAGGTTTGTCACATTTATTGTCTAAGGTTTTTCATTTTTTCAGATTCAATAAACTAACATTTTACCTCATTTTTGTAGGTCCAAATAAATAAACCACCCCTACAGCCAAAAAAAAGGCAGCAAACCTCAAAAATTGGAGGTTAATAGGGCTGCCAAACTACAAAGGCTGGAGGGTAATAAAGCTGTCAAACTTGCAGCAACAAAAAATCTGGATCGGGAAAATCGGTCGATGCTGCTGCTGCTCCTAATAAAAGTCAGCCACGCCTTGGTAAATACGGGGCATGTCTTGACATCCAAATAAAAAGGAACACGGGCAGCAACAACGATTCGCCCATCGTACAAATGAATAAAGACATCTTTGGAGATGAGTATATTGAATACCTCGAAAAGGAGCACATGTACGAACTTCTCGAACATAAGGAGCTGAGTGCTACTGTAATCAACTTGTACATAAGGTAAAAAATACTTTTAATTGCATTTATTTGTAATTAATTAAATGTATTGGTAATTAATCTAGTTTAAAATTGCATTGAAGGTTTTTGTACGAGAAGGTCGTGTGCACGAGGAAACTGTCAAATAAATACTCATTCTTGTCTCCACATAAGATGTCGATGTGGAAACTCGATCCAGAGAATGTAAAAAACTACGTTGTAGATATGTTTTTAGGAAATAAAGAAAGTGATAAATTGTTCTTGGCACCATATAATTCAGGGTACGTAATTTTTATCTTTTTTAATTGATGAGAATTTAATTTATTAGTTGTCTATAAACAAAATTGCTTAACCAATTTTTTGTTGTTGGTAGGCACATTGGGTGCTATTTGCAGTCAATGCGGTCTCTGAAGTTATATACTATTTGGATCCCGTGCACGGCAATTACAGCAATCACCCCGAAATAAAGACTATGCTCGACACGTAAGTAATATTCATTTATTTTCTTACATATATATATATATAATATATAAATAATGTTTTGTTCATGCTCTAATAATCACATTTATTCATTCGATAGTGCCTTAAAAAAGTTTATCGGAGCTCAAAGAGGTGCTAAAGTGTCGAAGCAGAAGTCTAATAACATTACATGGATCTCAATAAAGTGCCCTCGTCAAACAAATAACTCGACTGTGGGTACTACATATTGAGATTCATGAAGGAGATTGTTGAGAAGAATAAAACTATTATCCCAGAAACGGTACGGTATTTTGCATTATTATGATTTTCCATATATAAATTATCTATATATTTGATACTAACTTAATATAATATGTTCAATTTTTATATTGCAGTACTTTGCCAATTCCAGTCCATCATATTCTGAGGAAGATCTGATGGAATTAAAGGAAGAATGGTGTCAATACGTGCTTGACTTGAAAATTATTTGATTTTCTGGGAAATAGCTTGCCTGCTCTGGGCAAGGATCTGAATATTATATGGTAGCTAGTGCATATAATGTATATTCTGTTAGTTATTATATGTAAATGATCATATACACCAATATATGAACATGAATATGGATCTGAATGTAGTTTAGGTTGTATATTATATATATAAGTATCTGAATGTAGTTAATTAGGTTGTAAATTAGGTTGTATATATGTATCTGAATGTAGTTACTTAGGTTGTAAATTACAGAGTTACAGAGTTACATATATGTTAATAAAGTTACAGAGTTCTGATTTCTGTTTCTACTGATTGTGTGAACTGCCTATGGTATTTGAATATGTTTTGTTGTTGTGTGCACTGATTGTGAAGTGATTTTGGATCAAAATAATTTTGGATACAAAGATAAAAGACAGCGCTTTTTAAAAAAATGCCATAAAAGCTAAAAAGCGCTTTCATTTCAAATAATTAATTTACAGCGTGAGAAAGTTAAAAAGCGCTTTAATGGTGCACCTTTTACAGCGCTTTCGTGAGAAAGCGCTGTAAAATGTACAAGAAAAGCGTTGTAAAATGCAGACCCATAATATGAAATTATGGGTGGGCCTTACAGCGCTTTTTTGAGAAAGCGTTGTAATATGCACACCCCATATATGAAATATTCTGTGTGCATTTTACAGCGCTTTCTCAAAAAAGCACCTGTAAAATGCCCACCCATATGGATGAAATTATGGTGGGCATATTACAACGCTTTTGTGAGAAAGCGCTGTAATATGCCCACCCATATATGAAATTATGGCTTGGGCAATTTTAGAGCGCTTTTTTGAGAAACGCGCTGTAAAATGCACACCCATAACTCATATAATGGGGTGCATATTACAGCGCTTTTTTGTGAAGAAGCGCTGTAAAATGTGCCATAACAAGCGCGCGTTGTATTTACATGTTTTATACGCTTTTTTAAAAGCGCTGTTGTATCATTTACAGCGCTCGTTTCCACCAGCGCTTATTTTTTTGAAAAAGCGCTGTAAAGGCTTAAAAAAAAGCGTATTAATATGCGATTTTTTCGCGTAGTGACGTGTGTTTTGAGAGGTTAACACAGTTTACTTTTGGATGTCTCTTCGGTGAAGAAGAGATATATTTTCTTATGTTTGAGAGTATGATACGGATGTATGTTTCAACTCTATTTATATTTTTGAGTAAGTAAAAGAAACTCATTGCATTTCATCATTAATTAAATTTTTGATACAATAAAAAACGTCTCCTAAAAAATATGAGGGTTACTGCAATAGAGAATGATTAGAAAGAGTACTAACCAACTATCAATAAAAGTGAAGAAATGAAATTTTCATAATTTACATATAGTTTAAATTACTACAACTGTAGAAGAAATCCAATTTTCATATTTACATATAATTAAATTACTAATAACTTGAAGAAAAGTACAAAGTTCATAATAATAATTTAGTTGTTTAGTTGTTTAATTTATACAAATATAATAGTACTTGCGTCTTAATATATAATATATAAGACTTTGTTGACTAAATCACGAAAATAAAAATATTAATTATAAATTAAATTTGTTGGAGAAAATTTTACTAAATTACCTATAAAAGAGAGATTTAATTTATGTATTAAAAATTGCAGAAACAGCATATGTATTAGAGTTACGTTTGTAAATAAAGTTTTGACATTTGTCATCCAGTGTGAATTCCCTTCTTCAAATGAAAGAGTATGAAACTATCAATAGGTTATACAAATACGAAAGCATTCAAATGGTTTTGAAGCATATACCAAACCCATTTTTACCTTGAGCCTTAAATTAGGAAGCAAAATCATATTGCGTAATTAAGAAATAAAAGCTGGCAAAGAGAGTTGCATGAAAAATGATTGGTCCAATGAGCTCACATAGAACCAATATCCTTCCATCATAAAATGGAAAGCGGGCACTCAATTTATGTTAGGTGTGTTTATTTATTTATTTTCAAACATCATTATTATTTTTAATACTACTAATTTGTCTTAAAATATAAAAATTAAATTTAATAAATTTAGATACTTTAAATACAAAATTATTTTAAGAACGTTAACATGTAAAATAAATACATTAATAATTTTACTAAATTTTCATAATTAAAAAAAAATAATGATTATTTATAATAAGAGACGAACGTAGTAATTGGTTGTCTATTTGATAGTTATCAACTTTTGTTGAGAATTTCCGAAATCTTGTGTTTTAACTGGGGAAGGAACTAGATTACTTACACTACAAAAAAATTAAAAATATTGCAGCACATGCTCTGCGACCGATTTTAGAAAGCTGCATGCGTTCATACACTGCGACGGTGTCCTCGGTGTTTTTTTTGCAACCGTCGCCATACTTTGTTGGAAATTAGAAATGTGCTAACCATTTTGACATCCCGTTGGTTCTTTTCCCCCTCAAATCTCTCTCTCAGGTCTCATAACTAAAAACCCTTTTACCCTAAAATTTCAGAACTAAATTTTGTGCCATATCGGTCGTTCCTCCCTCCACATTGTTCAGTTTCGACTTCTTGTTAGAGTTTTACGACCTCCTTTCTGCTCACGTTTTCTAGCCTCGGTTCTGCTAGCGTTTATGGCCTCCGTTCTGCTTGCGTTATTCGGACTTCTTCTAGTCGCGTTTTCCGACCTCCGTTCTGCTTGAATTTTCCAGCCTCCGTTTTCTCGCGTTTTTCGGCGACGATTTTGCTTCGTTTCCTATCACGTGTTCCACACGCGTTTTCTGGTGCCTCAGTGGTTAATTTCTCTTTCTGGCAAATGTTTTTCGTGCTCACGTTTTTTATTTTTCACCGTACATTTGAACTTTTTATTGTTCTTTTTTTAAGCCCTTAAACATTTACTTTTTTGGTACAATGATTGAGATTGAATATTTTGAAACTTCCTCTACAATGATGATTCTTGAATGTTCTTGACCAGTTTTTAATTCAATGTTATGATTGTTACGCACAGTTCAAATCTCTCGTTGCGACACAAACATCGAAGTTGTTGTGCCATAGGTTGTTGCTTGTTGTGAACTCAAATATCTCTTGGTTCTCAGAGTAACAACTCGTTTGCTGCATCTTTAGTTCCACACAGTTTATGTTCAACAAAAGGTTATTTATTATTATTGTTATTCATAGTTTGGTTCTCTAGTTTGCAAGGAATTCAATAGAGATTGAACATGGATATTAATAAAGTAGAGTCCGTATTTTACTGAATAATAGGAACATGTTATCAACTTTTTTATCCATTTCAAATCACGATTTGAGGGAGTGAATAATTGAAAGATTTTGGAGCCATGAAAGTAAGAATGTTAATAGATATGAAATTTATTTAAATTTGTTGTATGTGATTGTCAAAATATCAAGCTTCACCATTTGAGCCAAGGATTACATTTGCTTCTTCCGGGGTCTTTCGTATCAAAGTTGTACCCAACAAAGATTTCATTTATTTACAGCTGAATTGTTGAATCAATATGAGTAAGTCATCTACATATGACATATAATGCAAATGCCATTTTCAAATTTGTAATAAATACATTTGTCACTTTCATTCACTGTAAACTCATTCGATATAATCAAGTTTATCCAAAAATTTCATGTCATTTCTTAGGAGCTTGTTTATAAGACCATACAGAGACTTATCTAACTACAGACCTTGTCTTCTTGTCCATGAATTACAAAACTCAGGTTGTTCCATATAAATTCTTCTTCCAGGTTCACCATTTAAAAAAGTTGTTTTAACATCATCTGGTGTATCACCAGTTTCATGAATAGCCGCAAGTCATATGAACACCCTTATGGATGTTATTTCTAAGTGACTGGTGAAAAAGTTTCGAAGAAATCTTATGTTTTTTATTTGTCTAAAACCTTTGGCTACAAGGCGTTGCCTTGTATTTATCAAAGTTTACATTAGATTTTAGTTTCTTTTTAAATATCCATTTTACAACCTATTGGTTTTGCAACTAGGAGGCAAGTCTACTAAATGTCAGGTCTCGTAGACTCTAGAGAATCCATTTCATCATTTATAGCTTTTTGCCATAAATCTGCATCCAATGATGGACAAAACTTCTTTTAGATTTGCAGGAACTTCTTCTAAGTTATAGGCGATATATTTGGGTCCATAATATTTGACAATTCTAACTCTCTTACTTGTTCGAATTTCTTTTTTGCCTTGGTTGTTGCTTTCAGTGCTTCTTGTCACAGGAACTTGACTAGGTTCGCTGCCTCCACTATTTCTTGATTTGAAAGGGAATTTATTTTCATAGAAGTCAACATTATTTTGATTATGATATGATCACTTTAGCATTTAGGTCATAGAATCTATATGCTTTACTATTTACTTGCATGGATACCCAATGAATACACATTCATATATCTACTAGCGAGATAATTCACTTGGGATCGGGGATTCTGACATAAGCCAGACCACCCCCATGTTCGAAGATAAGACAGTTAGGTTGTCTTTTCTTCATTATCTCATAAGGAGATGTTTTGTTTTTAGATTTAGTATTCTATTCAAAATATAGTAAACAGTCAAAATAATTTCTCCCTGACCAGTGAAATGCAGCACCAGAGTTAAGCATAATGGCAACAACTAGTTCAGTAAGATTCTATTCTTTCTTTCGCTTTACCATTAATTCAAGTGAATATGGATCAATAGTTTCATGTATAATTCCTTGGGTTTTTATAAAATTCATTATATAAACTAGAATCATACTATGTTCCTCTATCACTACGAAACCTCTCAATCTTTTTACTAAAATTGATTTTTCAATTTCAGTTACAAAGATCTTAAACATGTCAAGCGCTTCACTTTTATTTTTCATTAGTTATACAAAGTGTAATAAGAGCAATCGTCAATAAAAGTGATGAAATAACGTTTTCTATTTCTGGTTAATGTCTCATCAAGTTCACATATATCATAGTGTATTAAGTCTAAAGGTTCACATTCTCTAACTACTGTTTTATGTGAACTTTTAGTTATTTTAGCTTGGTGCAAAGACAATTAGATATAAAATAAATGTTATAAGCTCAAACACTACTTCAAAATATCTTATAAAGAATACTATAATCGAAAGAATAAAGAAATATAATTTATAAACCAATCTTATTAATGCAATTATAATATCTATGAGAGATATTTCTCAAATCAAATGATTGGTGTAGAGTTGCATGTTTTTAGGTTTAACATCACTAACATCACTAGATAGAGGGAGGGCAACATGGAGTCTAATCACAAACAATCGGATCACATGGTCTTAACATTTCACAACAAGGTGGAAGACCATGTCCATGGGCCAACTACGAACCTATAATAGCAAAAAATAACACAAACATACAACATATCTTTGCAAATTCCATAGTGAACCAACTCGGTTTGCAATGAAAACAAGATATTTTTAGAGAATAAATTGATTTTTTATAAAAATTTATTGAGTAATATATTGATTAATAGCAATATGCACTTCATTTATAGACTAAGGAAGAGAAATATTGTGAAGAAATATTAACAATGTGAATAGTTGAACATTAATAGAGTGAGTTTCAGTACTTAGATATTTTTACCATTTTATCTATTTTAATTAAGTTGACTGGACTTTTAAAATTAGTTTTGTTATAAGCACAAATTTAAAATAATACCATGAAGAAAGTGATTTTTATTCTACAATTAATGTTACGCAACTACTTTTGTCTATGGATATGCCATGATATATATACACTACTTAATCATTACATAGTTGTTTAGAAGAACTTGAATTCAATTCCTAATAACAATATTGATGCAGATTTGTAGCTTACATATCAGTCGAAGACTCTATATTACTAGAATCTTTGCTCTAAGAACCGCACTAGAGTTAAAAAAATTATCTTAATAATATTTTTTACAGTGATCATAACCCTTTAAAAAAAATTACTTGCACTTACTTAAAGTTATTATTAAAACAATAAACAAAAGGAAACATATTGGGGGATTAAACCCAAATCTAAGAATACAATCATTTAAAATGTTTAATCAATTCCTTCATTAAAAAATTTATTCGAATAAGTCATTGAGATAAAACCATAGTGAAAGAAAAAAAGTACAATGCAAACAAAAACTAAAAATTCAAAACAAATCATATATATATAATATATATCAATAGAAACGGTCGCCAGAAAACAAAAATCTATTATAAAATAGTATCCTATATGACACGCATATAAATTAAATAATCCCATAGATGTAGTTGAAGCAGTATTTTTCATGATTTACTAATTTATCCACACAATTGTTTTTTTGATAAATATATGAGAGAAATCATAAATTCATACATCTCTAAAGAATAATAATTTTTCCACCTGATCATATATAAGTGTCAAGGATCCACTATGATCCTTTAAGAGCCAACTACAACCAAATAGTTTTATTTTCTATCAAAGACAAAGTTAACCTCATGATAAGATATTTACATATAAAACATATATCCATAGAACTCTATATGAAAAGTAGTAATAGTGATGACCAAATACTCATCTCAACTACAATAAAAGTAAAGTAGTTATGCTATTTTTCGAAAATACCTTTCGCGCACCACATCATTAGGTGTGTATCTTGTTGCGCCATCAATATTACAACTTATCAATAGAAAGAGTTTTGAAGAGAATAAACTTGAATGATAGTTGTAGGGGTAGCATGAAGCAATCAGTCAGAAGAATCTGATAGACTCCAACTTCGTGAAGGACACATGCCCTGTAAATGGGATCGAAACAATACCAATGCGAAGCCATTTTTGCAAAGCAGTCTAAAAAGAAAGTCCTTTAAATTGTGGAGTATGCACCGGCATATATGATATACTATGTTCGGGCCAGCTCGTTTTAATCTATAAAAAATAGAGGATTACGAGGCGAGGCAGTTGGATTGTCATACTAGGATTAAAAAATAGTATTACTACAATTTTGGTCTTATCTTTTTTACAATTATTAGAATTGATCCTCCTATTTTTTAAGCGAATTTTTGGTCATCTTCAGATTTTTTAACTAATAAAATGATGGTTTAACACTTTTTAATGACATGATATATGAATGCTATTATTTACAACATCTTGATAGATATTATTCAGTATAGTTAATTATTTAATTATACAAATAAATCATTGTTGCGTTGAAACTAAGCTTGGAATGTTTTATATTCAATTTTATGGGTATTAATCAGTCAAATCATTGTTTATAGTCAAAGTCCTTTAAAATATGTGTACGTCTATTTTTTTAGTGAAAATTTTTGATAAATAACTAAACTGTCGGTTTTAAAATACGGAGATCAAGTCAAAAGATTAAATAAAATACATTAAAAGATTCAACTACAAATTAACTTCTTGCTAAATTGCTATTTTTTAAATTAATTCAAACATTAGTTGAAACTTTTTTGGTCAGTTGTTTAACTAGCTCAACCAAACAAAAAGACTAAATTTGATTCATTAATTTATCCAACCCAACTAAAAACCCAACCTCAACTAAAAGAGTACTGTATGAAGATTATGGCGGTGACTCACAGACCACACAAAAGCTAATAAAGAAATGAGTTTTAAGTACAAGGATAAAAATAAAAATTAAATCTTACATGCTAGTTCGTCAATTTATTAAATAAAAAAAAGTGCATTGGTGTCTCTTAATTGGAGGCCAACAAAGAAATTTGGTTAACTTGCAAAACAAAGAGATTTGTGAGAATAGTCTTTGTTGAATTGTTGCATTCTCTAATTACTTTTGTTTTTTAATTCATGTTGTTGCATGCTCTTTATTTGTGCTTTTTAATTCTTTTTTTTTTTCTTCACATTTTTAGCAATATCGAACCCACCATGCATAGCTCTTATGTGGTTTCCTAGTCACCAAGCTTAAAAAATGTGTTTAATTACCCTATGTACTGGTATCAAGATGCGCTTAGATGTTTAAGGCCGCGATTCCTCTTCTCTTCACGTATATGTTGTTTCACTAGTTACTAATCTAGAAATAACATTGAGCTTGTTCATTATAACATTGTTTCTAGACCGATCGATCAAAATGCATTGGAGTGCATGCATATATTAAATCGATGGTGCTACAAAGAAATTTTGTTAACTTGTGAAAGACAGGGACTCTGTGAGATATTCTCCATTCTATTAATCTTACCCTATTTTTTTTATTTAATTACATTTCGTTGTAGTTATATATGGTACACAATGAAGGATAAAGAAAGAATAATTAGAATGTGTGTATTTGTGTGGAACCATGTGATAATAAACAAAACTGATAACGTGAATGGTACTTTTGGTTGAATTATTTTAGGCCAAATAAGTATGGAGAGATCGTCTTCAATAGGTTATTACAACACACATGAAGATATTCATGTTCCTATTTAATCTTCTCTTTTCTCTATGGTAGCCCACTCTTAACTTTTGTTGTTTTTAGATGATATACATTATTTGGAACCATTCAAATTATAGTATGTCTAAATGAAAGATTCCTTTAATCTAATTTATGGTTGAATAGCAAATGAATAAGCAAAAAGAAAAGGAAATTAATCTCTAGCTACTTGCCCAATAAGCTATTTTTTTTTTTACTTTATCTAATTTGTGGTTGAATACACAAAAAGAAGTAGTACAATACTTTAAGCTTAGTGACTCAATAAAGCAGATCAATTACAACTATACAAGAATGGTGAAAAAAAAATAGGAGTGAGGTGATAGTTAACACAACCATAAACAAGATAGAAACCATATTTATTAATTTCGTGGCACAACCATTCTTAATATTTTTTTTTTTAAAGGAGAGAGCATAGTCATTGCATTGTGTTTTTCGACAAATATATTGTGTCAGAAAAATGAAAGCAAGTGAAGTAAATAGTGAATTCTAATTAGTAATATATACAAAGTACAAATATTGGTGGAGAATGTTAATACTATTATAGATTCACAAGAAGAAAAAAAAAGTTATCATATGGCAAAGTATATGTCTTTACCTGAAAAAGTATTTAAAGGAATTAACCTTACATTAAGCAAGTGTACTGATTCCGAACTCGTATGCATGATGTTCGATTATATGCATTTTACTCCTCACACATTCTTCTTTTCTTTTGCCATTGTTGAGAGAGATGAAGCTTTAACACTTTGATTATTACACTAATTGAAGTAAAAGCATTGTTGCAAGCACACTATGTTCCACTCAGTCACTCACTCACTAATTTATGGGTTTGCTTTTGAAATGCAATATTCACTCAGCAACATACAAAAAGACTCATAATATTGCCATTGTCTAGAGTGCTTCAACAATCCTTATGACATAGCAAGGTACATAATCAAATGAAGAAAGAAGTCTCCTATTGCCATTTCAATATCAAAGTAAATTTACACCAAAATAAAGATTTAATAATCAAATGAAGAAAAAGAGAGTTTCATATTGATAATGATAAGATTCTCCATCGTCACACTAACACTACTCACATGGATGTCACTCTAGCTTCTTCTTCTTATGACATGAATTATGAGAAAAATTATAAAATAAATAATATATAAAATTTAATAGATACTGCATTTTATTTTGCATAAACTACACAATAATATAATAGAATAACTTTCAATTAATTTTGTATCCTAATGAAAATCATCATCCAACTATTATATTAGATATAAAATTGAGATTGTATATAAATTAATATTTAAAATTTAACGTAATATGTACATATGTTAAAGACAATCAAACGCAATAATTCTTTTGAAAAGGTAATATAATTTACGATTAACACATTAATCAAATGAAAAGTTTAGTTGTAAAATACATATATGGTAGAGAGAATATCATCAATATTCTGATAGAGATATAATATTTTATATGTACACAAACAATATATGATGTAAGCACCGAAAATTCTCTTAACTATTAAATAAATTAGAAATATGAGAACAACTTTAACAAGAATAATATATAATAAAAATATATTAGAACTTTTTTAACGTATATTATTTGATAATAAATTTGAATAGGTTAAATTAGCTTCTTGGCCTTGAATTAAGGCAAACAAATGCTAATTTTGGTTATCATTTTTATTTTTGGGGTTCTCAGCTCAGAAGATTTTATGGATTTTTGTATCTTATAACG
>PGTU02011694.1:0-10889 GCA_002896215.2 Cicer echinospermum | reverse complement strand
CAATAGATGCATTATTATGCACCTATTACAACGCTTTTTTGAAAAAGCGTTGTAAAAGGTGCATTCAATATAGCATTATTATGAACCTATTACAACGCATTTTTGAGAAAGCGTTGTAAAAGGTGCAAAAAATAGATGCATTATTATGCACCTATTACAGCGTTTTTTTTAAAAAGCGTTGTAAAAGGTGCATTCTTATTTTAGTTTTATTAAAAAATGCTGTAAATGAAATTTTTAAAAAGCGTTTTTTGGTTTTTTGTGGCATTTTTTTAGAAAGCGTTGTCTTTTAATTTTTTTTTCAAAATCATTTTCATTCAAAATCAGTTTACAATCAGTTTACACAATCATTACACAACAAAACAAAACTATATAACTTTATAATTTAACTTTATAACTTTACATATTTACACAATCAGTTCACAACATATTCATATACATATTCACATATTGACAACAGCACAGAACTATATACATATTCATATAACTACATATTCACAACTTTTCAAATATGCCCTATTCATATACATATAACTATCAGAACAGAACTAACATATATTCATATAACTATCCCTTGTAGTATGCCATTTACCATCAAATCAAATAATTTTCATTTCAATCACATACTGACACCAATCTTCCTTTATTTCAATTAGATCTCTTTCAAAGTATGTTGGACTGAAATTATCAAAGTACTATGCGATATAAAAATTGAACATAAATAAGTTAGAATCAAATATATACAAAGTTTATATATGAAAAACAAATAATGAAAATACCGTACCGTTTCTGAGATTATAGTTTGATTCATATCAACAATCTCCTTCATGAATCGCAATATATAGTACTCACAGTCGATGTTGTTAGTTTGACGAGGGCACTATAAAATAAAACATATAAGTTAATAAATATATGTGCATTGATTGTAAATGAAATTTTAAAGGCATATATTTCAAACCTTTATTGGAATCCATGTGATGAATCCATGTGATGTTATTTGACTTTTGCTTCAACACTGTAGCACCTTTTTGAGCTCGAAAAACTTGTGAAGCACTATCGAAAAAATAAATGAATATTACTTGTGTGTCGAACATAGTCTTTATATCGGAGTGATTGTTGTAACGGTCGTGCAAGGGATCTAAATAGTATATAACTTCAGAGGTCGCATTGATTGCAAATAGCACCCAATGTGCCCTACAACAACAAAAATTTGGTTGGAAAATTTGTTTACACAACTAATAAATTAAGATCTCATAAATTAAAAAAGATATAAATAAACAATATATAATTGCGTACCCTGAATTATATGGTGCAAGGAACAACTTATCCTTCTCTCTATTTCCTAATAGGATATCTAGAACGTATTTCCTTACATTCACTAGATCGAGTTTAAACATCGAAAGCTTATGCGGAGACAAAAATGAAAATCTATTTGACAATCTGCCCGTGCACACCAACTTCTCATACAAAAACCTTCAATGAAAATTTCAAATTAGATTAATTACCAATAAATTAAATTAATTACCAATAAATGCAATTAAAAGTAATTTTTACCTAATGTATAAGCTGATGACAGTAGCACTCAACTCCTTACGGTTGAGAAGTTCGTATATGTGCTCTTTTTCAAGTAGTTTTTCATACTCATCTCCGAATATAGCTTTACCCATGCTTATGATGTGTGAATCATTGTTGCTGCCCATATTCGTTTTTACCTGTATGTCAAGACACGACCCATATCGAGCAAGGCATGGCTGACTTATTTTAGGAGCAGGAGCAGCAACTGATTTTTCCCGATCCAGTTTTTGAGCAGCAACTTAGGCAGCTTTATTACCCTCCAGCTTTTGAAGTTTGCCAGCTTTACTACCCTCCAATTTTTGAAGTTTGTCGGCTTTATTTTTACCACGAACATCCAATTGTGGTGCGGCAACTGGTTTATTCTGGCTGCTGGTTTGTTGTGCGGGTGGTTTATTGGATTGAATCTGAAAAAAATGAGGTTAATTAGTTTGTTAGTTTATTGAATCTGAAAAAATGACAAACCTTACAAAATAAATGTGACAAACCTTTTACGGCGATGTGACTGACTCGTTTCTGGGAATTTTCTTATCATTCCCTTTAGACTTTGTCTGAATCTAAATAAATGTGAAATTAAAGTTAACAGCAGAAAAAATCAGCCATTAAATATAATCAATCATAATCATATACCGTGCAATTAAATATACATATCAATTAAACATACATTTCAATTAATTAAACATACCTTATCAAGGGCAACAAGATGTGTGGGCCGTGCCACGTAACTACCAATTGCTTCGCCCAAATACTTCATATTTGCATCGTTGTCCGGTATAGGCAACAATGCATTTGGTTCCAAAGCAATAACTAGCGATACTTTGACATGGCCCGCAAGGATTGGTGTGTCGTGCAATACTTCTCCCAAAGTATTGTACAATGTTCCTTTTTCGACCTTGCAATGAGTAGGGGAGGATAAGTACAACACGCAAGGAGTGACACCCTAAATCAATGGTTAAATCATAAGTATGTGAAGCAATTAGGTTGAATGAATTTCTTATTTTCTTAAGTAATTAATTACCTTGGGAAGACTTTTGAGACCAATGTTGCAACTCGCGTTTTCACTCTCCATTTGTATTTCACGTTGGAGCTGATCGGAAAGTTGTTTGTCTTTATTCATCTTCACCAAGAGTGCTACTTGCTCTGATAGGAATTTGAGCTTCTCTAGTACTTCCTCATTAGATGGATTTTGGCGCTTCTCTTGTGAAAAATAGCTTTTAGGAGTTACGCCAAATCATTTCTCCCTCACGCGACCAGAATATTCAGGAACATTAAACACTTTACCGAGAATGTCCCTGCAACTAGCTTTGTTGTCCTCTTGATTTTCCGAACTTTGTTCGAGATTCTCCTAAAATACACGTAGGATTAAAAAGATAAGTTCAATATCATTTTTAAAATACAATATTAAAAAATATTAAAGTGATAATATACTTACACAAAGTTCTATTACTTTTTGAACATTTTCGTTATCAACCACTCCATCTTTATTTATACGAGCTTCCTTCCACAAGATATGACGACCCAACAGTTGATCGGATTGGGTGTCTTGTAGCTATTCGTTTAGATCATAAACAAAATATTAGGTAGCAACTATAGTTTATAATGTACCACATTATATAAAAGTGATGTTTAATTACTTACAAGTTTTTGCTCTAGACGTGCATATCCCATACGAGATTTTTTGTATGGGTGCGTCGGATTTTTTGCCCTCTTGCGATTTGCCTTACTTATATTCTATATATAAAAAATAACAATCGTGTAAAAATTTAAAATACGCTATGAATATGAATAATAAAACACAAATGCTAATAAATTAATCATTTACCACAAAAGTGGGGTCTGAACGTTTTGCTACAAATGCGCTCCATTCTTCATTTGATATATAATGTTTATATATTTTTGGAGCTTCAGCATTCATATTTCCTTCACGATCTTTTAGATAGCAATTTGAGAGGTGAGATCTAAAACCCCGGTGTGTTTTCCCGACAACTCTCAACACGTAAGCCTTTCTGACCTCATCAACAACAAAAGCAGTCTGCAAACGAAATAAAGATATAATTTGAGTAAAGTATTTCAATGGAAAAAATTATAAGTAACAAAAAAGTGGATCAAAAAAGTTACTTGTATATCAGCCCACAATATATCTTTCGCATCCTTCAACCTCTTATCTCTCAAATCGTCAATTGTGATGGGGATATTCTGACGAACAACAGCCCAATATAACTTACAAACATGGAACTGTTGGAGTCAATTGGCTGACCACTCTCATTCCATCCAACCTAATAAACTCATATAGTAAGTACATGCTTTCAAAAAATATATAAAATAAACAGCAAACAAAGTATAGTATACCTCAAATTTTATGCCACTACTTCTTGCTTTTATGACATTTTGCATGATGGTTGCACCACGTTTGACTTCTTTTTCATAAGTCTTAGGGTTGACAACTTCCTCATTTTGACGATCTAAATCCTTGTTGGTATCCATTTATCTACAACAAGTTCAACATGCAGTTCAGTATAACTTCAACAAGTTCAACATGCAGTAGTCTAAGTACGTAGCAGTATAAGTTCAACATGCATTTTAGTGACAACAAAAAATTAATAAATACAATACATGAATAGTGAGAAGAAATACGTAGGGTTCGTAGGAGAATGAACACCGAAAATGCACATAAATATGAACGGTTCGTAGGACAGAGTATGGTTCGCAGAAATATGTAATGAGGGTTACATATTTCAATGAGAAGAGATGGTTCGTAGGGATAATAACACTGATGGAGATGATAATGGAAATATGGTTTGTAGGGATAATAACACAACTGATAGAATTCGCAATGAGAAGAACAATGAAGAGGAGGAGGACACTAGCGTAGTGAAGTTTACGTAATGAAGAAGAAACTAAAGCGGTTTTCAGTTATGTATAAAACCCTATTACAACACTTTTTCGAAAGAGCGGTGTAAAAAACCCTCTTTATTTTATTTTTTAAAACCCTATTCCAGCGCATTTTTAGAAGTATTTTAAAGCGCTTGTCCAGAAGCGCTGTAATAGACCTCATTATTTTATTTTTTAGAAGCCTTTTACAGCGTTTGGACAAGCGCTTTAAAAGACCTCTTTTCTTATGTAACATGGATGTATTTTTAAAAGCCTTTTACAACACTTGTTGGAAAAGCGCTGTAAAAGATCTCTTTATTTTATTTTTAAAAGCCTTTTACAGTGCTTTAGCAACAAGCGCTTTAAAAGACATTTTTGTTTTCTTATGTAATAGGGTTGTTTTTTTAAATGCCTTATACAACGCTTATTGCCAAAGCGCTGTAAAAGACCTCTTTATTTTATTTTTAAAAGTTTTTTACAGCGCTTTGGCACAAACGCTTTAAAAGACCCTTTTAACTTGATATAAAACAAAGCTTTGTGACCTCCTTTATTTTTTTTAAGTGCTTTTATAGCGCTTAAGGACAAAAGCGCCGTAAAAATTACAAGTTTATATTTCATTTCAGTTCAAGTAAAATACCTATATTTGGATATATTTTTTTCCAAATAATTATTTAACTACCTATATTATATATATATATATATATATATATCAATGCTAAATTACATGATCAACTCATATTGGGATGATCAATTCAAGTTCAAGATAAATTCCCAGTACTCAAACAAAGCTTTTTCAAGTTCAATATAAGTCGAAAATCAGTTATGGTAGGTCAAACATACACTTAAATTACATGGACTTAGTATCAAATACATTTCAAGATAAATACTAAAATGCTCAATTCTGGCAGATCAAACAATTAAATTACATGAACTTAGTTCAGATTACATGACTTATATAAAACTATTTAACACATTAGACAACGTTTCTAATTCTTTATAAAGGAGGAGCAGTAGATGGCCACACATTACGTAGAGGAGAGGAGGGTTCCTAGAGTAGAGAAGATAGGGTTCGTAAATTTGTTTTTATTTATTTAATGTAAATGATTTTTATTTAAAGTGAATGATTTTACAGCGCTCTAATAGGTCATTTAATTATGTGAAAGCGCAAGGCTTTTACAGCGCTTTCACAAAAAGCGCTTTAAAAGCCATGTAACATAAGGTGGAAGCGCTACATTTTACAACACTTGTGTTTAAAGCGCTCAAAAAGCGTTGTAAAAGCTATGGAAGAACGCTTCAATTTACAGCGCTTTTACAAAAAGCGCTGTAAAAGGGTTGTAAGTATTTTGTGCAAGCACTATGTGACCCTATATGACCCTACAACAACATTTTTTCTACAGCGCTTGTCAAAAAAACGTTGTTGTATCCTCCGTTATTTTAAAAAAATTCTACAACAACGTATTTAATAAGCGCTTTAAAAGACGCACTATAAAATGTCATTTTTGGCGTAATATTTTTGCAACTGTTGAGTCTATTTATATATTATATCTAGTTTTAGTTTTTGCGACTGTTGAATTTATTTATTATTTGATCTATAATTATTTTATTTCATGCACCTTGCTTGGTCACATAATAGATTACGAAATTCTAAATTTGTTGTTTGATTTAATATATAATAGAAAATTAATGTAGTTGAACTCGTACATTACATGATATAGAAATACAATTATGTATAAGTAAAATTTAAATTATAAATGTTGTTATAATCACAAATTAAAATATATAATTGAATAAGATATAAAAAATAAAGCACAATCAATATATTTAAATTTTCATTATTTAATATAGAAATGACAATATAAATTCTACTAACCAAATTCAAATAAAATATAGAACACTTATAAATGATAATTAATACAAACGTTAAGATTAAAAGATTGATATATACTCCTCTATTTTTTATAAAAAAAAATTAAAATAAGTATACCATTTTTGTTTGTATATATGCACGAAAGTTTAGTGACATATATGAGATTTTAAATGTACATTGATCTAATATATAAAAGAAATTATAAAATAATAATTGAATAAATTTAAACTGAAAATTCATGTATAGTAATTTATATAAAAGATTGAAGTTTATGCTTAGTGTATTGTGTCCTATTTTACACGGTAAAAAATATGAATAAATAATTTTAATGTTTGTAACACACTATATAGTAAATGTATGTTTAAGGATATAATTGATCTTCCAAAAAAGAGTGACTCTTTTTTTTTTATTTTTTATTTATAAAATATTCTATGTAAATGAAATTTATAGAATATTTAAAAAAAAAATATGTAATGCGTGTTGAATTATAACATTGCATAATTGATTATTTTGTTGAACTCCCGATGCTGACATCTTGAATTATCACATGTCTTCATATATAGTGGTGACTCTTTTTGAGTCTTAAAAATAAGCTAACATTGCTTTAAGCAAAGAATAGTTAATTTCATTAATGTTATCAAAAAATAACATAATAAATTTATTTTATACTTTTAATTAAACCAATAAAAAACTAGGTCAAGAGCATAAAAGTACAAAATAAATTATAAATGAAAAATTAATCAAAATAATTAATAAATTTTAGTCACTATAAAATTACAAATTTCATTTTTAGTCTTTCGTAAAACATTGCATCTAGTTCTTATAGAATAAGATCATTGATACAAAAACTACGATTATTGAAAAATATTCGAAGGTAAACTCTAAGAGGGGACCACTTTTTATAAAGTGATCCTATGATGACCAAACTTTGAAAAATTATTCAAGGATTAAACTTCACGGTGATAGATGTCTCTATTGAAGTAGAAGCTTTTGATTTTTTTCATTTTCAGATTAGGAAAAGTAACTTTGTTCGATAAAAAACAAGGAAAAAAATGTGTTATTTAAACACAATTTAAACACAATACAAACACAACTACCGTATACGTATACGCTATATCTTATTCTATATTCTCTCTCTTCATTAATATACTTATTTACTCTCTCTTCATTGATTAACAATAAAAATTCAAGATTAAACATCACAATCCTCTCTTCTTTCTTCTTTTCTCTCTTTTCTCTGTAGTTTTTTTAGTCTTCATCCATCTTTTTCCTCTTCATTATCTTTTTCTCTCTCTCTCCTTTTGGATGATCAACTAATTTTTGTGTTGACCTAGATTTTATTTTCACTGATATTTTTTTACACATGCTCTCCAAATCTACACTTCTTAATTTATATCTTTATTATTTAAAATTAGATTTTTATTTTATTTAGTTCTTCTTATATTTCTTAACTGTTTACTTTTGTTGTTTTTCGGCTCATACACAGTTTTTTGGTTTTTTTTATTGTTTCATTTTCTGATTAATAAGTGTAAACATTATGGTTAACAACGTATATAAGTGGTTAATGCATTATTTCGTCTAAAGTTAGGGTTGTGAATTGTAAGTCAAGTATTAAGTTTAGTCCATGTTTCTTAAAGCCATTAACCAAATTTATATTGTTTGAATTAGAAGACCAAACTTTCTGTTCAAATTCATTAACCAAGTTGTGTAAGAAATTAACCATATTATTTTAAGTCATTACCAAGTTTATATTTTGTTTGATTGAATGTCAAAGTTACTTCATAAAAAAATTTGATTAAATAAGTAAATAAAAGGAAAAAGAGAATTATGAAAGAAAAGAAAGATGAAATATGTGAAGTTTATTTTATAGAGGAAGAAAAAAAAGTAAAAAAAAGAGATAAAAAAGGGGAAAATAAAAAGAGAGAGAGAATTAAATAAAGAGAGAGATGGTGTAGAAAATTAAAAGAGAGAGAATTAAATGAAGAAAGAGACTATGTGGGAACCACATGTATTTGTGTTTATATTTGTGTTTAAAATTGTGTTCAAATATCATAGCTCAAATGGAATTTATCTTTTAAAATTGAATTCATCGAATTAATATTTTTCAAGTCTATGTTTGATAGTAAGAATGAGGAGAGTCATAACTTTATTTCAAATGCGTATCTCCGATTATCATTAGAGATTTAGTGATTTTTAAATACTAATCGACAATAAAATATATGTTGTGTTGATCCCACTGAACCACAACACGATTGTCATTTGAAGTCTCATTACAACACAAATTCTAATTATAAACATTAAGTACATTTACCTAAAGATAATAAATTTATTAAGACAGATGTTAACAGAGTTTGTTAAGAGCACATGTTAAAAAATCAACTATTAAAAATTTAGCCTGAAAGTGTCATGATTCGTTTACCTTAAATAGTGTCATGAAGTTTGTTAATGGAACAATTTTTAAGTGAGGAAATTGTAACTAACATTTTTTGTGTGATAATAAGATCTGATTCTAATGCAATTTGATTGTAATATGCAACACTGATTTGCAGTGCCAGTAACTGTGATGCATTGATTGTGGTGATGTCTCAGATTTTTTGCACCGTCTATCTTACGAGTAGTTACTAGTTCTCTTAGTATTTCACCATTTGCAAATTACAAGTTTTGTAGTACTATATCACAGGCCTAATTTTAATTAGAAAAACAAGGAATTGAATTCATGAGTTGACATAAATATGAAGGAAACAAATGAGAAATAACTAAATGGACTTCTAAAAATTGTGTAGAGTAGGAGATTTACTTCTAAATTTCTGAAAAAAAGTTACATGTCAAATCCAACTATTAGTTAAACTCATTGGCACCTAAGAAAGAGATTAAGTTGGTTTGAATTTTAAAAACGATATCGGAAACTTCTTTTTTTATTTATTTAAATAAAACTCTAGGTTATTATGCAAAGTAACATCTCTATCTAATATAATCCCATTATTTTTTTTTCTCTATGATTATTATATCTTCTTTCAAAAAAGTCTTTATTCATATATAATATTTTTCTTCCTTTTTTATGGTGTTCAAATAGTAGAAAAATGAAAAATTAAAAAAAACTACTTATTCTTCTTCTCCATGAATAAAAGCTGAACTCAATGATTATCAGATGTTATTGTGAAGAAAAGTTTTTGTCAAATTATTGCAACTAAACCTAATTTTGGAAGAGAATTCTTCTCATGTTCTTTCTCTAATTGTTTCGGATGATATATTATTATATAATTGTTACTTATTTATATGTGTTGATGAAGCTAAGGAACTAGCTTAATGGAGGAAATAGAATCCTAAAAGGATCGATACAAGCAATGTAGTCCTTGAAAGATTCTTTTTCAAATATACTAAATACCAAATGTATTAGTGAACTAATTTAACTCTAAATAAGTGTCAATTAATAAGAAATAAGTGTCATATTACCATTTAAAATATTTCATAGAACATCAATTCAAATAAGTGTCAAGTACATCACCTAAATGATCAAAAAGAGAGATTAATAATAAAAAGTGTCAATTACATAATTAAAAAATATAGCAAAACAACAACAAGACAAACATGATACAAAAATGTTTCATTTTTCAATTGCTTCATTCTTCAATATGTTCACTTCATTCTGTTTGCTACCGTCAATTTGAAGGTCGCATCGCTGGATTAGGAATGAAATACATTAAATCTGGTGGTATAAGATCATTTGATGGATGGTGGCCTTATACCAAACCATTAGGGTAATATAACTGGTCTCTAAGTCCTAATGTTTTTAAAAATGCAAAATCAGAATCAATATAATATGTATGGTCCCTTAAAATTGCTCACTTTACTTGCAATTCTGATCTTATTAACAATCATTATTAAAATTGCAATACAACACTTGAGTTATATTTATATTTTTCCAGTTTCTAATGCATCTCCTAGGACAAGTACCACATCTTGGTACAAACTTGATCTTCATGAGTGGGTCAAGATTATGAAAATAGTATTTTGGTTTGCCTTTGTCCTCTCTATGATGTCTCAGTTTGGGGGAGAAAACTATAGAAACCAATGAGCAAGGCTTTGATACAACGACAACAAAAAAAAAAGGGAGAAATTTGGGGAGAAAAGGAGAAACGAAATGGGAAAATGAGAATGGAGAAATTACCTTTGGCAAGAGGCATGAAATAGAAGTTCCCTTCTAATATTTATTCTTAGTTGTTGCAACGGAACTCTATTACAACAATTTTCTTTCACACCTGACATTTAAGAGGTAATTGGAGTCAAAACTTTCACCAATGGAGGAAGAAGAATAAATGGTTTTTGATTCTTTCATTTTCTACTATTTGAACACTATGAAAAAGAAAAAAGAATGAATAATATAGATGAAGGTTCTTGGAAGAAGAAGATATGAAATCATAGAAGAAGAAAAATAATGAATTATATAGATGAAAATGTTACCATTGCAATTAGGGATTTGCAAAAAATCCAATTATGATGTCCAAATTCAAATCCATTTTAAATATCTGATTAAAATATTAATGTTATAATCGAATTCATTTACAATCGGTTGGATATCTAT
>PGTU02011690.1:0-10749 GCA_002896215.2 Cicer echinospermum | reverse complement strand
GTCCCATAGCTCCAGTGAGAAATTCATTCTTATATCTGGATTCTACAGTCATAATTTCACCATCATTAATCTTGATTGAACCTGATTTTGGATAACATACTGACATTCCAACCGCGTAACCTTCCTCATTTCCTGCTTCCTTTCCTGTTCCATATCTTGGTGTTGATGTGCACAACTCCTTTCCATCCTAATTAATTAATCCAAAACAAATAATAAATAGGTTTAATTTTCATACATTGTCATTGTAAATTTTTTTACATTGTGAGCATATAACAACTAGTCATGTGTATGACTTAAGAAGTACTTTTATAAAACTCAAACGTGTCTAATAATCTAATACTTTTAATTGAGTGAAAGTGCAAAAACTCTTTAAAATGACATTCTATTTCACTTAAATCTTAAAGGAATAAATATTAGACATTATGCATGCACTATCACAGTATTCACTTGACTATATATAGAATCCTGAAAAATATTATAACTTAAGAAACTAATTAAAGAAAACCAAATACAGTTTAACAATACTCCGTCAAATTAAAATATTAAATTCTACCTGCCCATATAGAGTTGCATTACAACACTTTGAATGCATATGAGCAGTGCCGTAGATAAGTAACCACCTTTATCCGATTGGGATGTTTGCTTTTTCGAACCATGAACGGATCATCGGCCATTATTTTTCTGGAATAGTTATCTCACGACTGCTAAAATATCACCATGACATTTGTTATCACTTGCTGCCCAGCATGCATAATAATTAATAATTAATATATATATTATGCTTATAAAAAATTATTACACAGATATATTATCATCTCGATATTTTTTAACTTAATCTTAATGTTAATTCTATTCTTTGTAATCATAGTTTCAACGTTGAACCTAATCCTCACAATCCTTGAAGTTTAATCAAACTCACCACCACATGAGCTGACACAAATAATATAATTGTCGGTGTGAAATAAAAAACGAATTTATTTTAATAATGTATTTTGTTACCATGCAATCATGTATTATTGAGACCCATATGCTTTTCACCGACCGATCAGTGGAATCAAGATTGATATTAAAATCTAACGGAATTTGTTGTTCGTCCCCAATCAAACCATGTTACTTTGTATCTGTAGGGCAAGATTTTTCTACTGGGGCTTCAAACCCCTGTTCTCAGTTTCGCATTGAAAGTTTTCATGGGCACACAAAAATTCCTCTTTTAGTCAGGGGGCTCCAATGGTTCCATTGATGTCAACTGTCACATTAAAAATAATTCTCTGGTGAGGTTAATTGGTCACACCTACATCACTGCAACTTTTTCCTATTCTTCTGCTCCACGTGTTGCATCAATTGACCATGATGCTAAATAACCAGTTCTCTCTTCCCACCTTTCTGGAATATCTTTAGGGTTATACCTACTTCAATCTGCGAAAGGATCTGGGATCTATATGAAGTTGTTCCACTCTGATTCACTTCCCAAACCCCAATATCTGTGGCTGAGAATCTACACTCCATTGCAAGTTCCGATCATTTCTTTTGAAAATGGCATCCGCCATAAGGATTGGTATGAGCATTAACGATCGTGTGACACATTCTTATTTTATTAAAAATTTATACAATACCAATTGATGAAGGTATTGTTTCATACAATGGTATAGAAATTCCTTCTTCTCAATTAGATCAACGTCAAAGCTCTTTACACCAATATGACCACATTTGGAAACTCCAATATTCCATCAAATGCTTAGAAAACAAACGTTGTTCCGGGTCCAATTTCAATACTTTTCAGACACAAATGTTGCCTGACTTTATATGATTTCCATACTCCTTTTGTTGTGTGAGTAAATTGTGCTTGATAACATCACACATATTGTAATGAGAAATAAATGCATTAGAGATAAATCTCATTGTTTACCTGCACATAAATAATGATTATTATTACATATAAGTTATGAATAATGTTTGTAATATGTTCACTAGTTTGTGTAATTTATAGATACATATTATATAATATATGCTTGAAAAATAGTAGGGAAGTTAATTTGAAGGAAGGGTTTACCACATGAGACACCATGGTGAAGATTTGCTTCTCTTATCGGACTTCTAATAAATTTTTGAAAAAAATATTTTGGTTGAATATAACTTTGGTGAATATGAAGAATCTTGAATGCTCCCTACTTTTATAGTAAAACTGTTATAAGGACATACAATTATACGGTTGGCAAAGCTTGATATCATATGACGCATGTGTCATTTGAATGTCTAAGGTGTTTTTATATTTACAGGTCAAACAATTTCAACATAAACAAATTTGTAAGAATTTATTGAAGTTATCTAACAATTTAAGCATTTAAAAATCTCAATAGCCAGCTATTATCGCTATAGCAAGTTGATTTTTTGTTTTTACGATGATTAGTTGGGCAGTTATAGCTCCACAATAATTTACAAAAACAGAATTCATTTTTCCCCGTTTTATTAGTTAGAGATTTTTTGTTTTTATTTGGTCAAAGCAATTTGTGAATAATCCAATTGAAATCAATGTTAGTTCCCACATTTACATGTTAAATGGGTGTATGAAATATGATGCACTATGTCGATCACATAATACTTCTAGTTTTATCTTTTTCATTCACAATTAAATTTTAGATTTTCAATTTTGTTAGTTTGATGTTCGGCCAAAGTTGATAGTATGGCCCTTAATAAAGTGTTATTATGGTTTTATCGAATGTTTGTCTAAATATGAATAGCCTTATTTATTATGCACATTGTGTTATGTCTAAAATGCTGTGTATACTTCTAAATAGGAGTAGCAAAATTGCAGATACAAAATTTATTTATTTGTTCATCTCATCAATTGACAAACTTGTCCCATGTATGATAATGTATTTTGGATTTTTATCGACTGAGAATATGTGTTCTGTGTTATAGTTCAATCTCAAAAGCAGTAATTTATCATGTGTATGCTAGTTATTTGAAATTCCTATCAGAGAGAACTTGTCGTTCCGATGTATGATATTGTTTTTATAAATTTTTATAAATGATTAATGTGTACTATCCTTCAATTGGATAATGACAACTTATTACGTGTATGATAGTTATTTGAAGTTTTTAACTGTCATTACTCATGTGTGATAGTCTTCTAATGGTCGTTACAAGCAACTTGTCTCTTGTATGATATTATTTTAAATATTTTTCTACTTGTCGAAAACTTTTCCATGTAGTTATGATAGTTCAATTCTCATAAGTGCTATAGGTATAATAAATTATCGAAAAAGTATTGCACCTGTCGATGATGAAGTAATTTTAATAAGAACACACTAAATTTTATCATCTCAGCAACTGATTGTAACTTCCATCGTAAAATAATATACAATTAATGTCTCTTTTACAGTGTTAAAATTGTATAATACATTGCCATTTGTATGCCTATTAAACCATAATAAATTAGGACACTCTCAATAAGGTCCACATTCGTTTTTTTGTTTTAATATAAATTAGATTAAACTTTTTATTATTAGGTGATAAATATATATTTATGGGAAAATAGACTCAAAATATCCATTTAGTAATATATAATTAATTGTTTATTGCGATCAACCGTTTTTAAAGTTAGAGCTACTTACTTATAGATGACATTATGATTAATTTTAATTTTTTAAGTTGTGCTGAAGTAATTTTACTAGAGAGAAAATTTATTGATTAATTTTTAATCTATAGTTAAGATATTAACTTTTGCTGATACTGTTTGTGAATATAAATGAAATTTTAGAATTGAGACAATTAAATTTTATTGTACATTAATCTCTGAAATCTTCCTTTTAGAGAATTTCTTGACATGTAACTTATTTTTTTGTCGATTCAATTAATTACACTTAATTTTTATCAAGAATGTGTGACTATATCTTTGAATCTCCAATTGTTTTTATTGAAACAACTCCCAAATTAGTTTAAAAATAAAAGTATTGGTATTATTAATAATAGCATGTGTTATTCTGACTGTCATCGAGTTGTTACCACTTGTTGTAAAATAGTCATTTACATGCCTTTCTACTTATGACATTATATAAAATTAAGATAATAAATAAAAGATATAAAGTAGATTAAGACAAAGTTAAATATTTCAGATTAAAAAAAATTAAAGCAAAAATAACGATTAAGATAAGACTAAATTTAACTTAACATCTAAGATATAGAGATAAAGATTAATATTAATATTAAGTTAAATTGACGATTAAGATTGGTGATAATATTTGAATACTAAAGACCAAAGATTAAAGATAAAGATAATGTGCAGTTTGTTTGTTCATACAATTAAGATTATGATTTTTTATAATTATTATTTTATTTTTTCATATAAAAACTATGTTTATTGAGCATATAATAAGGATTACGCAAATATATCGTTTTATAAATTACTATTATATCTACATCATATTTATTCATTCCATCAAATATGATTTATTTTTTCTTTTCTGCGATATTCCTGCGTTATACTAATCATTAATCAGATTATTTTATATATCACAATTTTCTCATTTTCTTTTATTTTGACCTTATATTTCTTCTATTCATTTCTCTCATATATCAAAGTGGCAAAATTACAAATACATACAACTGTGTGATCATATACTTAATAGGTTTAGTCATAATCGGTGAATAAAATAAGAAGAAGAAAATATATTTATACAATCTTATATATGTGTTGATGTGGCTTCATGTGGTTGTGGCAGTTGTTTAAAATACGATTATGTTGAGTTTCTTTTGTATATTATTAAAGATCAAGATCTTATATATTTATATTACAAATCAATTTAAAAATCGAAGACAGTATTAATATTTTAATAACATTCATTTATACCGTGATTACTATGAACTCCCTGTTGGTGCACTTGTTTGAAATTGTATATTGTTTGTTCTTTTGGTTTTTTCTTTCTCTTTCTATATGTATTAAGGATCTAAAATAAAGATTTTGAATACGTCAAGTTGTATGATGGTTTTTATGTTGACATGTGTTTATGACTGCGTATGTTAGAAATTATCATTGGTACAAGCTTCTTTTGCTATATTATTGAGATGTCAAAAAAATGTATTAAGGATTGCATTAAGATCATTTCATTAATGTAAGGTAAACGATATATTGTTTCTTCATTCCATTCATTTTTGGTGTAACCATAAAGACTAGCTAATGTTATTCGAGTTGAGTAACAACATGACATTAAAACTCTACCTTTCTCAATCTCTTGACTCAAATTTAAACTCAAGACTGCAATTAATCTCATTTTGAATATTGATAAACATCTTTGTGACTTTATTGTCTCCGAAGAAAAAACAAAGTGACTTGATATTGTGAAGTGTGGAGAGGGTCTCAAAAAAATAATTAAGGAAAAAATGGTAAAATAAATACACATGATGCACTCTTTATATGTCAAAAAGAAACATTACATTAAAAAATTACAAATCATAAGAGTTTGATGTCTACGGTGTGTTTGGTAGTCGATCAGCCAAATAGATGTACATATGTCCCATAGCTCCAGTGAGAAATTCATTCTTATATCTGGATTCTACAGTCATAATTTCACCATCATTAATCTTGATTGAACCTGGTTTTGGATAACATACTGACATTCCAACCGCGTAACCTTCCTCATTTCCTGCTTCCTTTCCTGTTCCATATCTTGGTGTTGATGTGCACAACTCCTTTCCATCCTAATTAATTAATCCAAAACAAATAATAAATAGGTTTAATTTTCATACATTGTCATTGTAAATTTTTTTACATTGTGAGCATTTACACACTATTACATGTGTCGACTGACTTAAGAGCAGTGACTTTTATACAACTCAAACGGTCTAATAATCTAATACTTGTTAAAATTGAGTGAAGTGCAAAAACTCTTTTAAATGAACATTCTATTTCACTTAATTTAAGGAATATATTAGACATTATGCATGCACTATCACAGTATTCACTTGACTATATACTAGAATTTGAAAATATTATAACTTAAGAACTAATTAAAGAAAACAAAACTACAGTTTAACAATATCCGTCCAAATTAAATATGGTAAATTCTACCTGCCCATATAGAGTTGCTTAACAACACAATGAATGCATATGAGCAGTGCCGTAGATAAGGTAACACCTTACTTTATCCATTGGGATGTTCTGCTTTGAACATGAAACGGATCATCGCCATTATTTTTCTGGATAGTATCTCAGACTGTAA
Source organism: Cicer echinospermum (assembly GCA_002896215.2). Taxonomy (NCBI): domain Eukaryota; kingdom Viridiplantae; phylum Streptophyta; class Magnoliopsida; order Fabales; family Fabaceae; genus Cicer; species Cicer echinospermum. The sequence goes on along the minus strand of PGTU02011690.1, from coordinate 4,531 downwards.
AATATACAAAAGCAATTTGTTATCACTTGGCTCCCAGACATGCATAATAATAATAATTACTATATTTATGCTTTATAAAAAATTAACAGATGTTAATAACGATATTTTTTAACTTAATTATTTAATTTATTGTAACATAGTCTTAACGTATGAACCTAATTCTCAACTCCTTGAAGTATCAAAACACCACCACATGAGCTACACATATAAGTATAATTGTGAGTGAAGATTAAAAATGAATTTATTTATAATAATGTATTTGTACTGAGCAATATGTTTATTTGGAGAACCAATTGTTTTCACCGATCGAGTGGAATCAAGTATATAAATCTAACGGGAATTTGTTTTACGTCCCAATCAACCCATGTTACTTGTATCTTAGGGCAAGATTTCTTCTTGTGGCTTCAAAACCCTTTCTCAGTTTGCATTGAAAGTTATCATGGCACAAAAAAATTCCTCCTTTATAGTCAGGGCTCAAAGGTGGGTTTTCCATTGATGTCAACTGTGTCACATTAAAATAATTTCTGGAGGTTTAATTGGTCACACCTACATTCCCACTGCAGGGACTTTTCCTATTTCTGTGCCACGTGTATCAACAGCATGATGCTAAATACCATTTTCTCCCCGCTTCTGAGAATTCTTAGGCGTTACATACTTCATGCGAAAGGATCTGGATTTTGAAGTTGTATCTCTTGATTACTTCCGCAACCAATATTGTGGAAGAATACCTCCATTGCAAGTTCATCATTATTTTTTGAAAATGGCATCGCTAAGGATGGTATACATTACATCGGTGTGACACATTTTATTATAAAATTTTAACAACCAATTGAATGAAGGTATGTTTCATACAAATGGGTATAAGAATTTCTTTTCGTCAAATTAGATCGTAAAGCTCTATTACAATGATGACTTTGGAAACTCAATTTCCCATCAATGCTTTAGAAACACGTTTCGGGTCATTTCAACTTTTCAGACACAAATTTGCTGTTATATGATTTATACTCTTTTGTTGTGAGTAATTGTGCTTGATAACATCACACATATTGATATGAGAAAATAAATGCATTAGAGATAAATCTCATGTTTACCTGCACATAAATAATGATTATATTCTGATAAGTTTAGAATACTGTTTTGTTAATATGCTTACTAGTTGTGTAAATTTATAGGATACATATTATAATCATATGCTTGGAAAAAATAGTAGGGAAGTTAATTTGAAGGAAGGGTTTACCACAGAGAAACCCATGGTGAAGATTTGCTTCTCTCGGACTTCTAATAAATTTTTGAATAAATTTTTGGTTGATATAACTTTGTGATATGAAGAAGTCTTGAATGCTACCTACTTTTATAGTCAAAACTGTATAAGGACATTCACGAAATTATCACGGTTGGTCAGAAGCTTTATATTCAAATATGACGAGCTGTGTCGTTTGAATGTCTATCTAAGTGTTTTTTTAACAGGTCACAATTTCACATAAACCGAATTTTTAAGAAGCTTTATTGAGTATATCTAAAATTTAAGCCATTTAAAAAAATCTCAATAGCTAGCTATTTATCGCTATAGCAAGTTGATTTTTTTTTTACGATGATTAGTTGGTGTCAGTTATAGCTCCACAAATAATTTTACAAAAAAAGAAATCTCATTTTCCCCGTTTAATTAGTTAGAGATTTTTGTTTTTATTTGGTCAAACGAAATTGTGAATAATCCAGATTGAAATCAATGTTAGTTCCCACATTTACATGTTAAATGGTGTATGAAATATGGATGCACTATTGTCGATCACATAATACTTCGTAGTTTTATCTTTTTCATTACAATTAAAATTTTATAGATTTTCAATTTTGTTAGTTTGATAGTTCGGCAAAGTTGATAGTATGCCCTTAATAAAGTGTTATATGGTTATCGAAATGTTTGTTCTAAATATGAATAACCTTAATTTATTATGCACATGTTATAGTCTAAATGTGTGTATACTTCTAAATATGAGTAGCAAAATTGCAGATACAAAATTTATTTATTTGTTCACTCTCATCATTGACAAACTTGTCCCATGTATGATAATGATTTTGGATTTTTATCGGTGAGAATATGTGTCTTGTGTTATAGTTCAATCTCAAAAGCAGTAATTTATCATGTGTATGCTAGTTATTTTGAAATTCCTATCAGAGAGAACTTGTCCCGTGTATGATATTGTTTTTATAAATGATAACGTGTACTATCCTTCAATTGGATAAGTGACAACTTATTATGTGTATGATAGTTATTTTGAAGTTTTTAACTGTCATTACTCGTGTGTGATAGTTCAATCTCGTTAACAACAACTTGTCTCTTGTGTGATAATTATTTTAAAATTTCTATTTGTGAAAACTTTTCATGTGTATGATAGTTCAATCTCATAAGTTATAATATTAATAAATTATGAAAAAGGATTGCACCCTGTCGATGGAAAGTAATTTTAATAAGAACAATAAATTTTATCATCTCAGCACATGATTGTAACTTCCATCGTAAAATAACTATACAATTAATGGCTCTTGTTACAGTGTAAAATTGTTTATATTGCCATTGTATGCCTATTAAACCATAATAAATTAGACACTCTCAATAAGGTCCACATTCCTTTTTTTTTTTTCTTAATATAAATTAAGATAAAACTTTTTATTTTATTAGTTGATAAATATATATTTTTATGGGAAAATAGATAAATATCCATTTAGTAATATATAATCTATACATTATAATAAAGCAAACATGATAAATTAGCAAATTTGACACGTGTCAACAAACTAGAGTGTTAAGAAAATATCAAGTTTCTATTAATAGAAATAATATGTGCTTATTTTTTAGAAGTTAATGGCCAATTAAAAAAATAAAATGAATGAATTAAAAATAAAAAGTTTTTTTTTTGTAAGAAAAACTGTTACATCACGATCTTTGTTCACGATACATCCGTTGAGAATTTAATGGTCAATTAAAAAATTAAAAATAAAATACAATACACCACGACTTCAGTTTTTACATGTATCCGTTGAGAAGTTAATGGCCAATTAAAAAATAAAAAAAAATAAATTAAAAATAAAAGATGTTTTTTAAGAAAAAAATAAAACTTCCTATTACATGAAAAATGCTGAAGTGAATTGGTCCAATTAAAAATTGAAATAAATTTAAAATAAAATTAATTGGAACTGCATTTCATTTCACGGTTGAGAATTGAGTGGCAATTGAAGTAATCTATACAATATAATATCTCTTTTTTTTAGAATAAAATTAAACTTATGTTACACGACTTTGTACATGCGTTAGTTGAAAAGTTAGTGGCCAATTAAAAAAATAAAATAATAAAAATAAAAAGAATGCATTAAAAATAAAATACACTACACCACTACTTGACGTTTAACTGTTGAGAATTTAGTGGCCAGTTAAAAAAGAAGAAGAATAACAGCAAAATACAGTCAATGACACCACGACTTGACAGTTTTTGTAATTGTTTTTTAAATACTACTTTAACAACCACCAGCTTCAAATTAATTTAATTAAAAAATTTATTTTATTTTACGAACTCTTTTAATACTCCTGTCTATCTTCGGTACTCTCTCATTTCTTGCGTCTCCCTTATAAATATCATTCATATTATCTCTGTATACACAATTCTTCTAAGTTTTCTTTATCAAAGCTTTCTTATTCATCTTTATCCAATGTCTAAAACAAAAATCATATTTTGTTGCTTCAATTTCTCCATCAGAGTTTGTTGCTTCAATTTCTCCAAGAAATGAGTCATGGAATTTGGTTGTTAGAGATGTGCGAATGTGGTTTTTGTCTTGATCTCCTCAATGTCAAACAAAACTTTTATGCAATGAAGATAGTAATGAGATTAATATTTGTCAGATTTTATTTATCGATTTGAGATTAATATTCCTGGTGAAACTATGTATTTGTTCGTGTTGCGCCTAGCATATGTTCACACTAATTACTTGAATTGGTAAAAAAAATTCAATCTATGATTGTTATTTTATTTAATTTATAAAAAAAGATTACTATAGTTATGATTATATATTATATATATTTATCATGTTTATATATATATTTTGTATTGTTTATGTTTCTTAATTTTGTCTCAAAAAATTGTAAATGTGTATATGTATATTTCTATCGTCTTATATAACATTTGTCTTAATAACTCCGATTTTAAATTCACTCATAAATAGTCAACAAATTATACATTTGTATATTTATATTTGTATTCTTTTATACAAGATTTGTCTTAATAACTCCGATTTTAAATTCTCCCATAAATAGTTGTTGCCCATACTAATAATTTTGATTATAAATTGTCTAATAAATGGGGTTTACATTATATTAAATGAAAAATAATTTATTTAAGTAAATATAAAATTTATTTAGACTTCTTAGCCATGAATTCAATTAAATTTCCAGAATATTGAAGAGAAAAATAATAATTTATTTAAGAAAATATAAAATTTATGTAGGAATTAAAGAAACAATTCATTTTATCGATTCATTGAA
>PGTU02011689.1:0-15346 GCA_002896215.2 Cicer echinospermum | reverse complement strand
AAAAAGCCTAGGGAGGACGAAAATGACCTAAATGTTCATCCAATTACACAAATGAACCTTATTGGTATGACAAGATTGGTTAAAAACCCTTGTTGGATAAGAAATAGTCCTAGGGAGGGACGGCAAATGACATAAATGTTCATCAATGACACAAATGAACTTATCGGATGCACAAGATTGGTTAAAAACACTAATTGGACAAGAATAAGCCTAGGAGGACGAAAATGACCTAAATGTTCATCCAATTATTGACACAAGAACACACCTATAATCCTAGGAGACGATATGGCTTAAATGTTCATTCCAATGACACAATGACATTATGCACATGATTGGGTTTAAAACACTAATTGTTAAATCGTTCGATTCCAACACAAACACACCTATTGGATGCACCAAGATTGGTTAATAAACTTGTTGGAGAAAGAATAATCCTAGGAGGAACTTTAATGTTCATCCAATGAACTGGACAAGAATAAGCCTAGGGAGGACGAAAATGTTTCGTCATTGGACTTTAGTCCTTTGGAATCCTAATTTTGACATAATTAACAAACATACAATGTTCATACATCATATGATAAATCTAATATTTGAATTGAGCAAGATTTCAGGAACAACAATCCAATCCACACACTTGGAACATATTGCTTGGAACACAAGAAATCAACAAAAGTTGATTTTTGACTGATGAAATCGATTGGGAAATCGATTTCATAACAGGGTGTAAAGAAACACAGACTGTTTTGTGATGATGGTATTATCGATTGGGAAATCGACTGACTAAATTAGAAATGAAAAACTGCACAAGCCAGTGGCACCACTGGTTTAACAGGCTAATCAATTGACAAATCGATTATACATTTCACAAAGTAAACCTGATTGAAATAAATCGATTGGGAAATCAATTGTACAAGTCACAATGACACTCCCAGTTTTGAGGGTATCGATTGGCAAATCGATTGCTTAAATACTATTTTGCAAAATAACTTTCCCTGTGACAAACACAATCGATTGGACAATCTATTGTGTGAAAATTTCAATCAAGTTAAGTTTGGTTGCAATCGATTGGGAAATCGATTGAACTAAACGCCAGGTAAGAACTTTTCAGGAAAATACATACAAATCGATTGGCACGTCGATTAACATCAAAATAGCTGAGTCACTGACTTAAACACAATCGATTGGCAAATCGATTGAAAGAACTTTTTGAAATCACAGTGAACTCTGAGCTTGTGGCCAAATCGATTCTGAGTATTTGCTAATCGATTATGAAGACTTAATAAATCGATTACGAAATCGATTACGAAATCGATTGGTATGTGTTTTACTTTGAACATAACATCTGCAATCGATTACAAAATCGATGCATATAATTCTTAACATAATCACTGAAATATGTTGTTTAAAGAATCGATTGGCTTATATAGTTTCAAGATTCAAGAAAAACAAGACAAGCGATAATCGATTGGCAAATCGATTAGACCGGTTTTATTACTTTAAGAAATCGATTGGCAAATCGATTGATTAAGATGTTTTTCAGAAACTATATAAACTGTCTTCAATCATTCTTTCAATAACAATCTGATAAACACTTTGAATATTCTTGATATACAAAAGAACTCTCAATAACACTTGGTTAACACATTGAGATTGCTTTTTCAGATTCCCACCCAACAAAGAGATTATCAACAATCAATAAGAGAGCTGGAAAAGTGATCTTGAAAGACAAGGTTCTCATGAACAATCCTTGAATATCCAGAATCGTGAGAAGTCACATTGACCAAGATTGAAGACTTCTTTTTGTTCTTCCTTTATTCAGTTTGTAATAATACTTTGAAAAGAAACGAAAGCGAGAAAAGCCAGCTAGAAACTGGTGGCTACTTTCTTGGGTGAGAGTGCTCAACAAGAAAGAGTCGTACTTTGATTCTGTGTTAGATTGCTGAGTGTCTACAAGGATCAGAGGGTGATCAATAGGAAAGAGATCATTAAGATAGATAGGTTTCGGGGATGAAACTGAACAATCTGTAATTGATTCTTTCTATTGGAGAAGAAATCTGAAATCCGATTGGATTGTTAGGACTGGATGTAGGTTGTCTTTTGACAACTGAATCAGTATAAATTCTTGGTGCAATCTTCTCTAACCCTTAACTCCTTTAATTTTCTATCTTGCAATATCTGTATGTGTGATTAATATTAGATGCATGTTAAACCATATTATGTGTTAGGTAATATTGTTTAAACTGGTAATTTGACTTGCATGCATCTTGGTTAATCTCTTATCCATCTACTTGCAATTGCTAATCTTGTATGCCGCAATTTAATTCCGCTGTGTGTATGAAATTGATTTAATTTCTTAAAGAACTGATACATTCCGATTATTTCGAGGTCATACCAACCAACAATTGGCCTCAGAGCCTAACTTTTCGAGAGGTAACACTCATAAAAGGAATATGGCCTCAAACAATTTTCTGGGAGAAGGCGCATCGTTAGCAAGACCTCCAGCATTCAACGGAACAGCTTATATGTACTGGAAGCACAGGATGGTGATATTCCTGGAAGCCAGTGGCATAGACATCCTTGACGCTGTTGAAAACGGTCCATATATTCCCAAGATTGCAGGAACAAATGACTCAATGATTCTCAAGCTAGAGCCGACTGGTCTGACGACGACAAAAAGAAGGTAGGTTATAATGCTAAGGCTAAGAACATTATAACATCTGCTCTATGTGCAGAAGAATTCTTTAGGGTATCAAACTGCAAGTCAGCAAAAGAAATGTGGGACATTCTTCAAGAAACACATGAAGGAACCACAGATGTGAAAAGAGCTCGCGTAAATACACTTATGCACGAATACGAATTATTCAGCATGAAAAAGGACGAATCCATCAGCGATCTGCAAACTAGATTCATACACATTGTGAACAAATCTTCACGCATTGGGAAAGCAAGTGGACAACGAACAGCAGATTGGAAAAATTTATGAGGTGTCTAACCAGAGAATGGCAGCCCAAAATAACAGCCATAGCTGAATCTAAAGATTTAGCAAAGATGACAACTGCAACATTGTTTGGAAAACTAAGGGAACATGAAATGGAACTGCATCGGCTGGACGAATCAGAAATGGAAAGCCGGAAAAATAAAGGATTATCCTTGAAGGTTCAAGCCCATCAATCGAAAACTGAATCAGATAGCTGCTCAGATCAATCCAGTAGTGAATCTGAAGAGCCTGAAATCGGGTTGCTTGTCAAGAAATTTAAGAAGTTTCTGAAGAAGAAAGACAACAAATTCAGAAGCCATCTAGCTCCAAGACTAGTGACAACAAGACAATTACATGCTATGAATGTGGTAAAACTGGTCACATAAAGTCAGAATGTTACAAATTGCAGAACAAGAATAGAGCTACAAAACCAAAAGGCAAGGAACCAGTCACCAAAACCAGAAAAGCTTATATTGCATGGAATGATAACGATGAATCCTCTGCCTCTTCGGATGAAGAAGAAGTCAATTTGTGTCTCATGGCAAATACAGATTCAGAATCAGAAAATGAGGTTAGTTCACAATCTAATCCAACATATGATGAGCTACAAGAAGCTTTCAATGAACTGCATGATGATTATGTGAATTCCATAAAACAGTTGTTGAGCACAAAGAAAATGCTTGAACAAATGAATATTGAACATAAAGAAATTGAAAATTTATGTGAACAACTGAAAAAGGATTCACATGAAAAATCTGCAAAGTGCATTGAACTTGAGAATACTGTTGCATCATTTAAAATCTGATTTATTGAAGTTTGCTAATAGTAAAGATAAACTGAATGTCATACTTAGCAATCAAAGACATGTTCATGAAAAAATCTGGTTTAGGATATAACACCAAATATGCATGTTAAAAAGAAATAAAAACAGATATGGTATTGGTTATATGCAAACCAGAAATGTCAAAACATGGTCAAAAATCTGCTATTGCTAAGAGTATGTATGACATCTTTACTAAACCAAACAAACATTCATCCTTTGATGGCAAATGTCATTTCTGTTGCAGAAAGGGACATTTTGTGTCAAATTGCAAATTTAAAAAATTAGCCAATAAAGGATGGAAGCAAGTTTGGATAGCAAAGAAATCTGTGTTTGACACTAACCATCCAGGACCCAATTTAAATTGGGGACCTAAAACAAAATTCTGATTTTGTATTGCAGGTGTGCTTGACATCCACGAAACGTTCTTGGTATCTAGATAGCGGATGCTCAAAGCACATGACTGGTGACAAATCCAAATTCCTGTCCTTAACATTAAAGGAAGGAGGCTTTGTCAAATATGGTGACAACAACAGAGGAAAGATCATTGGAATCGGTGACGTAGGCAATGAATCAACTGCAGTAATCAAAAATGTGTTATATGTTGAAGGATTAAAAACACAACTTACTGAGTATAAGCCAGCTATGTGACAAAGGTTTTCAAGTAAGTTTTTCATCACAATCTTGCATTATTGAGCATAAAGATGACAAACACATAAAGCTAGTTGGGGACAGAATTAACAACATTTACATGTTGGATGTCAATTCTGTACCAAGTGCTATATGCTGCTTGTTATCCAACTCAGATGAAACATGGCTTTGGCATAAAAGAATTGCTCACATACACATAAATCATTGAATAAACTTGTCAGCAAACAGTTAGTCTTAGGTCTACCAAATAGGAAGTTTTCTAAAGATAGACTGTGTGATGCATGTGAGAAAGAGTAAACTGGTTAAGACTCCATTTCCCTCTATAGACTTGGTTAGAACAAATAGAGTTTTACAACTAGTTCACATGGACCTTTTTGGACCTGCCCAAGTTAAGAGTTTTAGGTGGAAACCTGTATGGATATGTGCTGGTTGATGATTATTCTAGATTCACATGGACTTACTTTTTGGCTCATAAAAGTGATACATTCTCAGTTTTTAAAAAGTTGCTGCTTTAGTTCAAAATGAGAATGATCTGAAAATTGTTTCAATAAAAAAGTGATCATGGAGGTGAATTCCAAAATGATCTTTTTCAAAATTATTGTGAACTACATGGAATCAACCACATAATTCTGCCCCTAGGACACCACAGCAGAATGGGGTAGTGAGAGGAAAAAATAGATCCCTAGAAGAGTTAGCTAGGACCATGCTTAAGGACTCAACCTACCTAAGTACTTTTGGCAGATGCAATAGTACAGCCACTCATGTTGTAAATAGAGTTCTCATTAGGCCCCCTGCTTAGGAAAACACCCTATGAGCTTTACAAGGGTAGAAAACCAAAAACCTTCCTACTTTAGATCTTTGTTGTAAGTGCTTTGTGTTGAACAATGGCAAAGAACACCTAGGAAAGTTTGACCCTAAGGCAGATGAAGGTATCTTTTAGGATATTCCCAAACTAGTAAGGCCTATAGAATCTACAACAAAAGAACAAAAGACCATAGAAGAGTCAGTTAATGTAAAGTTTGATGAATCTTTTACAGAAAACTTGAACAAACTCCTTCTAAGGTTGATGAAATTTTGGACGAAGTTGTAGAATCTGAACCACTAGAACAACCTATAGCTGACCCTCCAACTAGATCAGACCTTGTAGAACCTATAGAAACCTGTGAGTTGCCTAAGGAATGGAAGTTCAACAGAAAAACACCCTTTAGACAACATTATAGGCGATATCTCTAAAGGTGTTGCAACTAGGCGTAGCCTTAGTCAGTTTTGTAACTTTACAGCCTTTGTATCTCAGATTGAACCTAAGAACATTAAGGAAGCCCTGTTAGATAGTGAGTGGATACTTGCTATGCAAGAGGAGTTAAACCAGTTTGAGAGAAACAAGGTGTGGAGTTTAGTACCTAGGCCAGAGGGTAAGCATGTCATAGGAACCAAATGGGTGTTCAGAAACAAGTTGGATGAGAATGGTGTGATAACAAGGAACAAAGCCAGATTAGTAGCAAAGGGTTATAGTCAAGAAGAGGGAATAGATTTTGATGAACCTATGCCCCAGTAGCTAGACTAGAAGCCATAAAGAATTTTATTGGCTTATGCTTGTATAATGGACTTTAATCTTTATCAAATGGACGTGAAAAGTGCCTTTCTCAATGGTGACCTTCAAGAGGAAGTCTTTGTTAGCCAAACACCTGGTTTTGAAAATCCTGATTTTCCTAATCATGTGTATAAGCTCTCAAAGGCCCTCTATGGGTTAAAACAAGCTCCAAGAGCTTGGTATGAGAAGCTCAGCAATTTCCTTATTCAACAAAACTTTTCAAGAGGAAATGTTGACAAGACCCTTTTCACAAAAAAACTACTGGAAATGATATCTTGCTTGTCCAAGTATATGTTGATACATAATATTTGGATCTACAAATAATAAACTGTGCAAAGAATTTGAAAATTTGATGAAAGGTAATTTGAAATATCAATGATGGGTGAACTGTCATATTTCTTGGGATTTCAAATTAACCAAGCAAGCAAGGCATTTTCATTAGTCAATCTAAATACTGTTCTGATTTGATAAAGAAATTTAACTTTGAAAATCTTAAGTCCATTGATACACCCATGAGTCAAGGAATTTCTTAGACCGAGATGAGAAAGGTAAACCTGTAGATGTTACTAGATTTCGTGGTATGATTGGATCTCTGCTCTACCTTATAGCAAGCCGACCAGACATCATGTTCAGTGTTTGTATGTGTGCAAGGTATCAATCAAATCCAAAGGAATCTCACTTCAGTGCAGTTAAGAGAATTTTCAGATACTTGGTAGGAACTAAAAGTCTTGGATTGTGGTATCCAAAAGGATCAACATGTACATTGATTGGTTACTCAGATTCAGACTTTGTCGGTTGTAAACTCGACAGGAAAAGTACCTCAGGAACTTGTCATCTGCTTGGAAATTCTCTAGTGTCTTGGTTCAGTAAGAAGCAAACAAGCATTGCATTGTCTACTGCTGAAGCTGAATATATAGCAGCTGGGAGCTGTTGTGCTCAGATTCTGTGGATGAAACAGCATTTATTGGACTTTGGTGTTGATTTAGGAACAGTACTGATCATGTGTGATAACACAAGTGCAATAAGTATAACCAAGAATCCAGTAATGCACTCCAGGACCAAACACATTGAGGTAAGACATCACTACATAAGAGACCACTTTCAGAATGGAATTATCAAACTTGAATATGTTAACACTACGGAACAGTTAGCTGACATCTTCACAAAAGCTTTGCCAAGAGAGAGTTTTTTGCATATAAGGATGAAACTAGGAATCATTGATCCTAGTGAAGTATGATTTTTGTTGATTCTGGTAGTTTTCAGTAATTTTTCCAGTTAAATCGATTTGGAAATCGATTACCAGCATGGTAAATGGTTTATAAAATTGATTTGGGAATCGATTACTTTAGCCCAGAATTCAAAGTTCAGAAAATGTTTTTTAAATTTCCACGAGCGTCGATTTGGAAATCGATTAGTTCAGTATTCAACCTTAAGACAATCGATTTGGACATCGATTAAGTAAAACTGGAACTCGATTTGAACATCGATTTGAAATATGACCGTTACTATTATTTTTCTAGCCATTGAACATCATCATTACTGAATCGATTGAGGATTCCCAGCAACGGTAACCTAATCGATTGGGAAATCGATTTACAAGGTTAAGAGTATAAATAGGAACAGTTCTAAATCGATTTATGCATTGTATTTTTCCAGACTTTCACTGATTTCTCTTGTCTGCTCCATTCTTCTGTCTCTGTATCTGTTAGTTTCTTCATTCTACATTCTACCTACATTGAATCTACATCAAGTTACGAATATGGCACGTGTGAAACAGACCCAAGCTCGTACTCTATCACCCTCATCTTCTTCTACAAGTGAAACACCTTCACCCCCACCCACTTTAACAAAGAGAGTACCAATACCCACTCACAAAATTCTTGCCAAAGATAAGGGCAAGACTCCTGCACCAATCCAAGAGAAGACTAAGAAACGTAAGGAACCCCCAACAGAGAAGTTCATGGATGATGCCATGAAGGAAATATCTCAAAAGAGGAAGAAGAAACCTAATTCTTCACCACCTCCCAAGAAAGTCCCAACACCAAAGGAAAAGGAGGCACAACCCTCTCTACCAACAGACTTTGCAAAGAGAAAAATTCATGAGGCAAGAACTATGGATTTTGCATATTTTGATATTGTTGAATTCACGTTTCAGAATCATCTCAGATTTCATGGACTTGAGAGTTTTCTTTCATCTACACTTGATAGCTACCCAAGGCTGATAAGGGAATTTTACTCTACTTTCAAGTTGACTGAAGAAGGGTTTACTGCTCTAGTTAAAGGAAAAAGGATTGCTATGTCCTTTGATGATTTCTCTACCTTGTCAGGATTGCCATTTTACGGCAAGTCTATCGATGGCAGCTCGGAAGCTGACACGGATGATGAAGGTTGGGAAGAGACTCTTGACAGGAATACAGCAGTAAAAGACCTGATGATCGATGGGTTCGTTGAATCTATTTCATTGCCCATTGGTCAAATGAAGGTACAACATAGGATGTTGATGTATACACTTACTCGTATGCTGGTACCAAGATCAGGAAACCATGTAGTAGTCCAGAAGTTGGACATAATACTGTTATGGGGCTTATCTAAAGAGCTAAGGATGAGTTGGAGTTGGATTGTGCTAAGGCACATGCTGGAAGCTTCTCAAAGCAAGCTTATGTTGCCTTATCCACAGCTGATCACAAAAACTCAAACATTTCAAGGTTTCATTTGGTAATGAAGAATCTGCTAAAACCACTCTGGTATTTGGAGAATCAATTGTGAATCAAATGCAATTGAAAAGGTTACACGGAATATGGATAAGACCTCAAGCTGCTGTTGAACCAGCATAGCCTCAGCCACAACCTCAGCCTCAACCTGTCACTGCACCAGCCACTCCTGATTTTGTTGGCAAAATAATGGAATTCATTAAAGCTCAAATGGCACACAATGCCAAAGTGCTAGAATCTCAGTCCAGATTGGAAGCAAGTTTAAGGACTCTGCAGGAATCCTTGAATTCGGTGGTTAAGGATGTGGATGCGATTCAAGCACACTTAGGCATCAAGCTGTCGTTTAAAGACATCGCAGATATTGGTCGACAAGCAGCAGAAGAACCTAACCCGGATCCCCTAGATAACCCTGAGACTCACGTTGAGGAGACACCAGCTGAGGTTAATACAGCGGTCTCAACCTCTCCCATAGATGATAGTGAGGACCAGCCTAGACTAGGAGATTAGGAGCCTTAGGATCTGTGCTGTTTTGCTCTGACTTGTTGTAATCATTTGATCTATAATGAATTTAAAACTTTTATTTCATTTAGCTTAATCATTTGATATGCTCATTAACTGCTATGATTGATTTTTGACTTGATACACATGAATTTCATTGCTCTAATATACTATGTTATATGATTTCAACCCCAATGCTTATGTTCTTTAACATAGGGGGAGGAATTATTTTCTGCCTTTTTGCCTTAACTGACAAAGGGGGAGAAAAATTATAACTTGATAATATGCTTGTTGTTGCATTGTTTTTTTACAATCTGATGATTTTGCTCTGATACTTAATAATGTAATTAATAATGTAATAATACTCTTATGCTTGTTGTTTTGAAATGCTCAAGTTAAAATTGTATGATTGTCATTTATGCCAAAAAGGGGGAGATTGTTGGACTTTAGTCCTTTGAATCCTAATTTTGACATAATTAACAAACATACAATGTTCATACATCATATGATAAATCTAATATTTGAATTGAGCAAGATTTCAGAAACAACAATTCAATCCTACACACTTGGAACATATTGCTTGGAACACAAGAAATCAACAAAAGTTGATTTTTGATTGAGTAAATCGATTGGGAAATCGATTTCATAACAAGGGTGTAAGGAAACACAACTGTTTGTGATGGTATAATCAATTGGGCAATTGACTGACTAAATTAGAAATGAAAACTGCACAAGTCAGTGGCACCCTGTTTTACAGGCTAATCGATTGACAAATCGATTATACATTTCACAAAGTAAACCTGATTGAAATAAATCGATTGGGAAATCGATTGTACAAGTCACAGTGACACTCCAGTTTTGAGGGTAATCGATTGGCAAATCGATTGCTTAAATACTATTTGCAAAATAACTTTCCCTGTGACAAACACAATCGATTGGACAATCTATTGTGTGAAATTTCAATCAAGTTAAGTTTGGTTGCAATCGATTGGGAAATCGATTGAACTAAACGCCAGGTAAGAACTTTTCAGGCAAATACACACAAATCGATTGGCACATCGACTAACATCAAAATAGCTGAGTCACTGACTTAAACACAATCGATTGGCAAATCGATTGAAAGAACTTTTTGAAATCACAGTGAACTCTGAGCTTGTGGCCAAATCGATTCTGAGTATTTGTTAATCGATTATGAAAACTTAATAAATCGATTACGAAATCGATTGGTGTGATTTTTACTTTGAACATAACACTTGCAATCGATTACGAAATCGATGCATATAAGTCTTGACATAATCACTGAAAAATGTTGTTTAAAGAATCGATTGGTAAATCGATTGGCTTATGTAGTTTCAAGATTCAAGAAAAAAACAAGACACGCGATAATCGATTGGCAAATCGATTAGACCGGTTTTATTACTTTAAGAAATCGATTGGCAAATCGATTGATTAAGATGTTTTTCAGAAACTATATAAACTGTCTTCAATCATTCTTTCAATAAAAAAAAAACTGATAAACACTTTGAATATTCTTGATATACAAAAGAACTCTCAATAACACTTGGTTAACACACTGAGATTGCTTTTTCAGATCACACCCAAAGAGATTATCAACAATCAATAAGAGAGCTGGAAAAGTGATCTTGAAAGACAAGGTTCTCATGAACAATCCTTGAATATCCAGAATCGTGAGAAGTCACATTGACCAAGATTGAAGACTTCTTTTTGTTCTTCCTTTATTCAGTTTGTAATAATACTTTGAAAAGAAACGAAAGCGAGAAAGCTAGCTTGAAACTGGTGGCTACTTTCTTGGGTGAGAGAGCTCAACAAGAAAGAGTCGTACTTTGATTCTGTGTTAGACTGCTGAGTGTCTACAAGGATCAGAGGGTGATCAATAGGAAAGAGATCATTAGAGATAGATAGGTTTCGGGGATGAAACTGGACAATCTGTAATTGATTCTTTCTATTGGAGAAGAAAATCTGAAATTCGATTGGATTGTCAGGACTGGATGTAGGTTGTCTCGTTGACAACTGAACCAGGATAAATTCTTGGTGCAATCTTCTCTAACCCTTAACTCCTTTAATTTTCTATCTTGCAAAATTTGTATTTGTGATTAATATTAGATGCATGTTAAACATATTCTGTCTAAGGTAATATTGTTTAAACTGATAATTTGACTTGCATGCATCTTGGTTAATCTCTTATCCATCTACTTGCAATTGCTAATCTTGTATGCCGCAATTTAATTCCGCTGTGTGTATGAAATTGATTTAATTTCTTAAAGAACTGATACATTCCGATTATTTCGAGGTCATACCAACCAACACTCAACATATCTAGGAGAAGGTCTACAATAATCTACACATAAAGTTGGAAAATTCTCAAAGACCCAAGTCTGAACATATATAATAACATATCATTAGTTTAGAATGAATAATAGAAACTAACACAATAAACAACCATTGAGTTTACTTGTAAGAGTGTCAGATACCCATAAATCGTTCTAGTCTGATGCATACTAGCTTTGCAGAGAATTTCATATAGGTAAGCAAAAGAAACATCACCCCATGCATATCCCCCACATGAGTTGAGGTGTCTCAGAAACACTCTAAGTAGGCAATGGTAATTGCGAAGACACTCTTGTCGCTGAAAAACATGGAACCAACCAAAAATAGTAGACATGCCCTCACATCCATCTCCCAATGCTGGTCATGGTAGCACTGATGGTATACTTCAAGTATCCAACTATATCAAAGTGTGGCTTTTTGCGTGACATTAACCTCAACATTAGCAAAAGCTTCAGTAACTCCAAGAAGTTCAGCTAAAAAATTTGCACTGTCATCTTTGTTAAATACATTGACACTAAAGAATGCCCTGATGACGGGTACATGTAGAAGAGACGAGACATCATACAAAGTAATTGTCATCTCCCTAATTGGAAGATGGAAGTTGTTGGTGTCTCAATGCCACCTCTGTACGAAAGCATATATGATCCATTTGTCGATTTATTTTGTAACTGAATTTCAATAATGAATATAATCATGAACTTTTAACTAGTTGTTCCACCTCTTCATGTTTAATCACAACTTCTTTCAATTTTTTCCATTTCTAAATACCCTTAGCTCCCCATGATCCTGAAACAAAATAAGGGAAAAAATGTAAGTTAAAACACATTATTTAATATGATCGAGAAAATGACCACTCTATCCAAAAGTAGAGTGGCCGCATGATCACCAAATGTCCTAAGGAAAACTCAATCTGTGTAGAACCTACGTGAACTGAGTTCACGTAGGTTCTACGTAGATTGAGTTTGCGTATGCAAACTGAGTTCACATAGGTTTCTGTGTAGAGTGACTTTTCGTAAAAAAAAGTTTCATTAAAATTAAGATGATTGAAGATGCAAATCAAGATTATAAAAGTTTATGTGTAGAGTGACTTTGCGTAAAAAAAAAAGAACAAAAACAAGATTAATGCAAATCAGATGTAAATGGGAGGCAATTAAGATAATTGAAGATGTTGAAGTTGTTAGAAATGGAGGAAAAATGAGAAAGGGGTGTGAGAGAAAAGGATGAATATGAGTGTGAGGTAGAAGATGAGGATAGAAATAGAGATTAGGATTGAAGATGAAGATAGAATGAGAGGTTAATGTTTAAAGAATGTTATAAATAGGCAATGGCATTTTAGGTATTTTGTTTTTATAAAAAAAAAAAAATTGAAGAGTGTGTTGGTAACAAAAATGGGGTGTGGGTAGCAAAATTGATAAATAAATCAATAATTATTCATCGATAATAAATTTTCACCATAAACATGATTAAATTATTATTCGATCACCAAACACAGTTAAAATTATAATTAAATTTACTACAAAATTTTCTCTGCATATAATTAATATCAATAACTCATAAAAATATATATTATTAAATTTACTCATTCACATATCTTATATTTCAAAACTATTATAACTCTATATATCGAGAGGCAAAACAACAATTTTTGAATTATTTTTTTTCAATTTAATATCTTTAACACGGAAAATATAAACTCATCTCCAAAATCATAACCACAATAAGAATGAACAGAGGTGTTTATCCTATGCGTACCGGTTTGTGAGTACAATGTTGGTCGATATCTTTTTTTGCAACTGCAAGACCCCTCTAATCGATAGTAATACTCACAAACTTCTCACTCTCGCTTTTCTCAATCGTTAGTTCAATTGGTTGTGAGAGTAAATGAACATAGATTATCATGGATGGTAAAAACTCGTTAATGTTCAACAATGAGAAAGTTGAACAAAAATATCGCGAATAACAATGTTAGTTAGATGGGGATCAACTTATGACCTTAAACATAATCAAAGTGTAAGACCCATAATTTTAAAGTACACTTTATGTATTTTATATATTTTGGATTTTGACTCGGAGGCTTTTTAGCCAAAGTTAATAATATTATGGAGTGTATAGGATCAAAAAGTTATTTTGACCCCGTATAGAATTACTCGTCGATAAATAAATTTAAATTAAGTGCGGTAAATCCTTTACGGAGAATTTAATGCGTTACGGGTGAAATGGTAATTTAACAAATATCTAGATATTTTGAGATAACTGTTAAGTTATATTTAATATATATATATATATATATATATATATATATATATATATATATGTTTGCATGGAGAGAATAGAAAGAAGGAAATAGAAAGGAGGGAAAAACAAAGAAAGGAAAAGGAAGGAAGGAAAATCTGGTTTTCCATCTTCTTCCTCTGCTACCGCGGCCATTTCTCCCTCCTTCTCCCATTTTCATTTTCGTTGCTTTCTTTCTTCAAGACTAGTAACCAAGGTTGGGTGAGTGCTAGAACAAAGATTTCGAACTCCACTCTTCTCTTTGATTCGAAAACGAAAGAATAACGGTATTGAGATTCAAACACAAACCCCGCCGTTTCTTCTAGACTCATTTGCGAAGAGTTAGAAGGGGAAAGTTGTCATACCCACCACCTACGGTGTAGGCGGACCAATTTTGGAGGCGACGTGCGAGCGGAGATTTTTTTACCGGATTTGCCCTTGCGGTAAACCGGAAACGCACTTAGAGCTTAACGCGAAGGTAAGGGCTCCTTCCAAACTTTTAGTTTGCATCTAGGGGCCTTATCTGTGGGTGTGGAAACGATTGTGTTAGGATTGGAGTAATTGTTTTGGAAAATGATTTTAAACCTCATGTATGTAAGATTTTGATAATATGAAAATTTATTTGTTGATTTGTGTTTCATCGTATTTGGCATGTTCATACTTGATTTGTTGAATTGATGTGTTTTGGTGTGAATTATGAATTGAAATGTGACAATTGTTTGAGTTTGTTTTTTGTGTGGAATTTGAAAACCATTAGTTTATGAGTTTAAGAACGGGATCTCTTAATGTCTTTGTTTACTTAATGTGCGTTTGTTTTGAAAATTTTTTAGTTAACTGGGGTTTAAGAATGGGAATTCTTAATGTCCGGTTACTTTATATTTTGTTTTGAAATGTTAAGTTACTGGGCGTTAAGAATGGGAATTCTTAATGTCTCCGGTTCTTATATTTTATTTTGAAAATCGTTTAAGGGTTAACTCTGGGCCGTTTAAGAATGGGAATCTCTTATGTCCGTTACTTAATATTTTGTTTTGAAAATCGTTTAAGTTAACTGGGCATTAGATGGGGATCTCTTATATGCTCTTGTTATTAAATAATTGTTTTTTGAAAATCGTTTAAGTACTGGGCGTTAAGATGGAGAATCTTAATGTCTCGGTTTATTAATGTTTTTGTTGAAAATCGTTATCGTAACATGAGTATTTAAGAATGGGGAATCTCTTAATAGACTTATTTACGAATTTTTGTTTTGAAAATCGTTAAGTTAATGGAATTAAGAAATGGGGATCTCTTAATGGTCCGTTTACTTTAGTATGTTTTGGGTATCATCAGCTACCCCGTGATAGGTGGCACCTTGGTAAAACGGACTGGCCGTGATAGGCAAGTACTTTACGATTTAAAGTTTGGTAAGTTGGGTGCATCCCGGATAGGTGCACTTCGGTAACAGTACGGGCCGTGATGTAGTAACGTTTAGACTTACGTCT
>PGTU02011688.1:0-13239 GCA_002896215.2 Cicer echinospermum | reverse complement strand
TCAAGTAAGACTGATATGAATCGATTCGTAATCGGATTGCAAGAATGTATGTTCAAACTGAAAATCACATAACAATGATGCGTAAATCGACGTAATCGATTTTATCAAGTCTTCATAATCGATTAACAAATACTTAAAATCGATTTGATCACACGCTCAGAGTTCACTGGGTTTTCAAAAGGTTCTGTCAATCGATTTGCCAATCGATTGTGTTTAAGTCAGTGAACTCAGCTTTTGGATTACTAATCGACGTGCCAATCGATTTGTATGTATTTGTTTGAAAATGTTCTTACCTGGGATTTAGTTCCAATCGATTTTCCCAAATCGATTGCAACTAAATTTAACTTGATTGAAATTTTACAACATAGATTTGTCCAATCGATTTGTATGTCACATGAAAAGTTATTTTGCAAGTGATATTTAAGTAATCGATTTTGCCAATCGATTACCCTTAAAAACTGGGGTATCATTGTGACTTGTCCAATCGATTTCCCAATCTGTATTTCAAATCCAGGTTTAACTTTGTGAGATGTATAATCGATTTGTCATCGATTACCCTCAAAACTGGGGTGGCTACTGACTTGTGCAGTTTTCATTTTTAATTCAGTCAGTCGATTGCCCAATCGATTATACCAACACAAACAGTTGTGTTTCCTTACACCCTTGTTATGAAATCGATTTCCCAATCGATTGCATCAGCCAAAAGTCAAACTTTTGTTGATTTCTTGTGTTTCAAGCAACCTGTTCCAAGTGTGTAGGATTTGATTGTTGTTCCTGAAATCTTGCTCAATTCAAATATTAGATTTATCATGTATTGTATGAACATTGTTTGAATTAATAATTATGTCAAAATTAGGAATCAAAGGATCAAAATCCAACATCATTATCGTCCTCCATAGGCTTATTCTTGTCCAATTAGGGTTTTTAAACAATATTTATGCATCTGATAGGTGTGTTCGTGTCACGGGATTAACATTCAGGTCATTTTCGTCCTCCTTTTCTTATTCAGTCCAATTAGGGTTTTAACCAATCTTGTGCATCCAACAAGTGTGTTGTGTCATTAGATTAACATTTAGATCATTTTCGTCCTCCCCTAGGCTTATTAAGTGGAATTAGGGTTTTTAACCAATCTTGTGAATCCAATAGGTGTGTTTGTGTCATTGGATGAAAATTTAGGTCATTTTCGTCCACCCTAGAGTTATTCTTGCCCAATTAGGGTTTTTTAACCAATCTTCTGCATCCAATAAGTGTGTTTGTGTCATTGGATGAACATTTAGGTCATTTTCGTCCTCCCTAGGCTTATTCTAGTCCAATTAGGGTTTAATCCTAATCTTGTGCATCCAATAAGTGTGTTTGTGTCATTGGATGAACATTTAGGTCATTTTCATCCTCCTTAGGCTTTTTCTTGTCCAATTAGGGTTTTTAAACCAATCTTGTGCATCCAATAAGTTCATTTGTGTCATTGGATTAACATTTAGGTCATTTTCGTCCTCCCTAGATTTATTCTAGTCCAATTAGGAGTTTTTAACAATCTTGTGCATTCCAATAGGTGTGTTTGTGTCATTGGATTAACATTTAGGTCATTTTTCGTCCTCCTTAGGTTATTCTTGTCCAATTAGGGTTTTTAACCAATCTTGTGCATCCAATAAGTGTGTTTGTGTCATTGGATGCATTTAGGTCATTTTTCGTCCTCCATATTCTTATTCTAGTCCAATTAGGTTTTTAAACCAATCTTGTGCATCCAATAGTGTGTTGTTGTGTCATTGGATTAACATTTAGGTCATTTTCGTTCTCCCTAGGCTTATTCTTGTCCAATTAGGTTTTTAACCAATCTTGTGCATCCAATAAGTTGTATTTGTGTCATTGGATTAACATTTAGGTCATTTTTCGTCCTCCCTAGGCTTATTCTTGTCCAATTAGGGTTTTTTAACAATCTTGTGCATCCAATTAAGTGTCTTTTGTGTCATTGGATTAACATTTAAGTCATTTTCGTCCTCCCTAGAGTTATTCTAGTCCAATTAGGGTTTTTAACCAATCTTGTGCATCCAATAAGTGTGTTGTGTGTCATTGGATGAACATTTAGTCATTTTCGTCCTCTCCTAGACTTATTCTAGTCCAATTAGGTTTTTAACCAATCTTGTGCATCCAATAAGTTCATTTGTGTCATTGGATTAACATTTAGGTCATTTTTCGTCCTCCCTAGGCTTTATTCTGTCCAATAGGGTTTTTAACCAATCTTGTGCATCCAATAAGTGTGTTTGTGTCATTGGGATGAACATTTTAGGTCATTTTTCGTCCTCTCCTAGGCTTATTCTAGTCCAATTAGGGTTTTTAACCAATCTTGTGCATCCAATAAGTTCATTTGTGTCATTGGATTAACATTTAGGTCATTTTCGTCCTCCCTAGGCTTATTCTAGTCCAATTAGGGTTTTTAACCAATCTTGTGCATCCAATAGGTGTGTTTTGTGTCATTGGATTAACATTTAGGTCATTTTCGTCCTCCCTAGGCTTATTCTTGTCCAATTAGGGTTTTAACCAATCTTGTGCATCCAATAAGTGTGTTTGTGTCATTGGATGAACATTTAGGTCATTTTCGTTCTCCTTAAAGTTATTCTAGTCCATTAGGGTTTTTAACCAATCTTGTGCATCCAATAAGTGTGTTTTGTCATTGGATGAACATTTAGGTCATTTTCGTCCTCCCTAGGCTTATTCTTGTCCAATTAGGGTTTTTAACCAATCTTGTGCATCCAATAAGTTCATTTGTGTCATTGGATTAACATTTAGGTCATTTTCGTCCTCCCTAGGCTTATTCTTGTCCAAATTAGGGTTTTTAACCAATCTTGTGCATCCAATAAGTTGTTTTTGTGTCATTGGATTAACATTTAGGTCATTTTCGTCCTCCTAGGCTTATTCTAGTCCAATTAGGGTTTTTAACCAATCTTGTGCATCCAATAGGTTCATTTGTGTCATTGGATTAACATTTAGGTCATTTTCGTCCTCCCTAGGCTTATTCTAGTCCAATTAGGGTTTTTAACCAATCTTGTGCATCCAATAGGTGTGTTTGTGTCATTGGATGAACATTTAGGTCATTTTCGTCCTCCCTAGGCTTATTCTAGTCCAATTAGGGTTTTTAACCAATCTTGTGCATCCAATAAGTGTCATTTGTGTCATTGAATGAACATTTAGGTCATTTGTCCTCCCTTTTCCTTGTCCAATTAGGTTTTTTAACCAATCTTGTGCATCCAATAAGTTTGTTTTGTATTCATTGGATTAACATTTAGGTCATTTTCGTCCTCCCTAGGCTTATTCTAGTCCAATTAGGGTTTTTAACCAATCTTGTGCATCCAATAGTGTGTTTGTGTCATTGGATTAACATTTAGGTCATTTTCGTCCTCCCTAGAGTTATTCTTGTCCAATTAGGGTTTTTAACCAATCTTGTGCATCCAATAGGTGTGTTTTGTGTCATTGGATGAACATTTAGGTCATTTTCGTCCTCCCTAGGCTTATTCTTGTCCAATTAGGGTTTTTAACCAATCTTGTGCATCCAATAAGTTCATTTGTGTCATTGGATTAACATTTAGGTCATTTTCGTCCTCCCTAGGCTTATTCTTGTCCAATTAGGGTTTTTAACCAATCTTGTGCATCCAATAGTTGTGTTTGTGTCATTGGATTAACATTTAGGTCATTTTCATCCTCCTAGGCTTATTCTGTCCAATTAGGGTTTTTAACCAATCTTGTGCATCCAATAAGTGTGTTTTGTGTCATTGGAGTAACATTTAGGTCATTTTCGTCCTCCCTAGGCTTATTCTTGTCCAATTTAGGGTTTTTAACCAATCTTGTGCATCCAATAAGTTGTTTTGTGTCATTGGATGAACATTTAGGTCATTTTCGTCCTCCTAGGCTTATTCTTGTCCAATTAGGGTTTTTAACCAATCTTGTGCATCCAATAGGTGTCATTTGTGTCATTGGATTAACATTTAGGTCATTTTCGTCCTCCCTAGCTTATTCTTGTCCAATTAGGGGTTTTTAACCAATCTTGTGCATCCAATAAGTGTTTGTGTCATTGGATGAACATTTAGGTCATTTTCGTCCTCCCTAGGCTTATTCTAGTCCAATTAGGGTTTTTAACCAATCTTGTGCATCCAATAAGTTCATTTGTGTCATTGGATTAACATTTAGGTCATTTTCGTCCTCCCTAGCTTATTATTCTAGTCCAATTAGGGTTTTTTAACCAATCTTGTGCATCCAATAGGTGTGTTTGTGTCATTTGATGAAACATTTAGGTCATTTTCGTCCTCCCTAGACTTATTCTAGTCCAATTAGGGTTTTTAACCAATCTTGTGCATCCAATAAGTTCATTTGTGTCATTGGATTAACATTTAGGTCATTTTCGTCCTCCCTAGGCTTATTCTTGTCCAATTAGGGTTTTTAACCAATCTTGTGCATCCAATAGTTCATTTGTGTCATTGGATGAACATTTAGGTCATTTTCGTCCTCCCTAGGCTTATTCTTGTCCAATTAGGGTTTTTAACCAATCTTGTGCATCCAATAAGTTCATTTGTGTGTCATTGGATTAACATTTAGGTCATTTTCGTCCTCCTAGGCTTATTCTTGTCCAATTAGGGTTTTTAACCAATCTTGTGCATCCAATAAGTTCATTTGTGCGTCATTGGATGAACATTTAGGTCATTTTCGTCCTCCCTAGGCTTATTCTAGTCCAATTAGGGTTTTTTAACCAATCTTGTGCATCCAATAGGTTCATTTGTGTCATGGATGAACATTTAGGTCATTTCGTCCTCCCTAGGCTTATTCTAGTCCAATTAGGGTTTTTAACCAATCTTGTGCATCCAATAGGTGTGTTTGTGTCATTGGATGAACATTTAGGTCATTTTCGTCCTCCCTAGGCTTATTCTTGTCCAATTAGGGTTTTTAACCAATCTTGTGCATCCAATAAGTGTGTTTGTGTCATTGGATGAACATTTAGGTCATTTTCGTCCTCCCTAGGCTTATTCTTGTCCATTAGGGTTTTTAACCAATCTTGTGCATCCAATAAGTGTTCATTTGTGTCATTGGATGAACATTTAGGTCATTTTCGTCCTCCTAGGCTTATTCTTGTCCAATTAGGGTTTTTAACCAATCTTGTGCATCCAATAAGTTTATTTGTGTCATTGGATTAACATTTAGGTCATTTTCGTTCTCCCTAGGCTTATTCTTGTCCAATTAGGGTTTTTTAACCAATCTTGTGCATCCATATAAGTGTGTTTGTGTCATTGGATTAACATTTAGGTCATTTTCGTCCTCCCTAGGCTTATTCTTGTCCAATTAGGGTTTTTTAACCAATCTTGTGCATCCAATAAGTGTCATTTGTGTCATTGGATGAACATTTTAGGTCATTTTCGTCCTCCCTAGGCTTATTCTAGTCCAATTAGGGTTTTTAACCAATCTTGTGCATCCAATAAGTGTGTTTGTGTCATTGGATTAACATTTAGGTCATTTTCGTCCTCCTTAGGCTTATTCTAGTCCAATTAGGGTTTTTAACCAATCTTGTGCATCCAATAAGTTTATTTTGTGTCATTGGATTAACATTTAGGTCATTTTCGTCCTCCCTAGGTTATTCTTATTCTAGTCCAAGTAGGGTTTTTAAGAAATCTTGTGCATCCAATATGTGTTTGGTCATTGATTAACATTTAGGTCATTTTCGTCCTCCCTAGGCTTATTCTTAGTCCAATTAGGGATTTTAACATAACTTGTGCATCCAATAGGTGTGTTTGTGTCATTGGATTAACATTTAGGTCATTTTCGTCCTCCCTAGGCTTATTCTAGTCCAATTAGGGTTTTTAACCAATCTTGTGCATCCAATAAGTGAGTTCATTTGTGTCATTGGATTAACATTTAGGTCATTTTCGTCCTCCTAGGCTTATTCTTGTCCAATTAGGGTTTTTTAATCTTGTGCATCAATAGGTGTCATTTGTGTCTTTAACATTTAGGTCATTTTCATCCTAGGCTTATTCTTGTCCAATTAGGGTTTTTAACCAATCTTGTGCATGCAATAAGTTTCATTTGTGTCATTGGATTAACATTTAGGTCATTTTCGTCCTCCCTATGCTTATTCTGTCCAATTAGGTTTTTAACCAATCTTGTGCATCCAATAGGTGTGTTTGTGTCATTGGATGAACATTTAGGTCATTTTCGTCCTCCCTAGGCTTATTCTAGTCCAATTAGGGTTTTTAACCAATCTTGTGCATCCAATAAGTCAGTTTGTGTCATTGGATTAACATTTAGGTCATTTTCGTCCTCCCTAGGCTTATTCTTGTCCAATTAGGGTTTTTAACCAATCTTGTGCATCCAATAAGTTTTATTTGTGTCATTGGATGAACATTTAGGTCATTTTCGTCCTCCCTATGATTATTCTAGTGTCCAATAGGGTTTTTAACCAATCTTGTGCATTCAATAGGTGTCATTTGTGTCATTGGATGAACATTTAGGTCATTTTCGTCCTCCCTAGGAGTTTATTCCAGTCCAATTAGGTTTTTAACAATCTTGTGCATCCAATAAGTGTGTTTGTGTCATTGGATGAACATTTAGGTCATTTTCGTCCTCCCTAGGCTTATTCTAGTCCAATTAGGGTTTTTAACCAATCTTGTGCATCCAATAAGTTCATTTGTGTCATTGGATTAACATTTAGGTCATTTTTTTCGTCCTCCCTAGGCTTATTCTTGTCCAATTAGGGTTTTTAACCAATCTTGTGTGCATCCAATAGTGTGTCATTTGTGTCATTGGATTAACATTTAGGTCATTTTTTCGTCCTCATAGGCTTATTCTTGTCCAATTAGGGTTTTTAACCAATCTTGTGCATCCAATAGGTGTGTTTGTGTCATTGGATGAACATTTAGGTCATTTTCGTCCTCCCTAGGCTTATTCTTGTCCAAATTAGGGTTTTTAACCAATCTTGTGCATCCAATAGGTGTGATTGTGTCATTGGATGAACATTTAGGTCATTTTCGTCCTCCCTAGAGTTATTCTTGTCCAATTAGGTTTTTTTAACCAATCTTGTGCATCCAATAAGTGTGTTTGTGTCATTGGATTAACATTTAGGTCATTTTCGTCCTCCTAGGCTTATTCTAGTCCAATTAGTTTTTTAACCAATCTTGTGCATCCAATAAGTGTATTTGTGTCATTGGATTAACATTTAGGTCATTTTCGTCCTTCCTAGGCTATTCTAGTCCAATTAGGGTTTTTAACCAATCTTGTGCATCCAATAAGTTCATTTGTGTCATTGGATGAACATTTAGGTCATTTTCGTCCTCCCTATGCTTAATTTCTAGTCCCATTAGGGTTTTTTAACCAATCTTGTGCATCCAATAGGTGTGTGTTTGTGTCATTGGATGAACATTTAGGTCATTTTCGTCCTCCCTAGGCTTATTCTAGTCCAATTAAAGTTTTTAACCAATCTTGTGCATCCAATAAGTCATTTGTGTCATTGGATTGAACATTTAGGTCATTTTCGTCCTCCCTAGGCTTATTCTAGTCCAATTAGGGTTTTTAACCAATCTTGTGCATCCAATAAGTGTGTTTGTGTCATTGGATTGAGGTAATGTTAGGTCATTTTGTCATTGGTCATTTTCATTTTCCTCTCCCTTGGCTTATTCTTGTCCAATTAGGGTTTTTAACCAATCTTGTGCATCCAATAAGTGTGTTTTGTGTCATTGGATTAACATTTAGGTCATTTTCGTCCTCCCTAGGCTTTATTCTTGTCCAATTAGGGTTTTTAACCAATCTTGTGCATCCAATAGGTGTGTTTGTGTCATTGGATTAACATTTAGGTCATTTTCGTCCTCCCTAAGGTTATTCTTGTCCAATTAGGGTTTTTAACCAATCTTGTGCATCCAATAAGTGTGTTTGTGTCATTGGATGAACATTTAGGTCATTTTCGTCCTCCCTAGGCTTATTCTTGTCCAATTAGGGTTTTTAACCAATCTTGTGCATCCAATAAGTTAATTTGTGTCATTGGATTAACATTTAGGTCATTTTCGTCCTTTGTAGGCTTATTGTAGTCCAATTAGGATTTTTAACCAATCTTGTGCATCCAATAAGTGTGTGTGTGTGTGTCATTGGATGAACATTTAGGTCATTTCGTCCTCCCTAGACTTATTCTAGTCAATTAAGGTTTTTAAACAAATCTTGTGCATCCAAATAATTTCATTTGTGTTATTGGATTAACATTTAGGTCATTTTCGTCCTCAATGGGCTTAATCTTGTCCAATTAGGGTTTTTAAACAATCTTGTGCATCCA
Organism: Cicer echinospermum; assembly: GCA_002896215.2. Lineage (NCBI taxonomy): Eukaryota > Viridiplantae > Streptophyta > Magnoliopsida > Fabales > Fabaceae > Cicer > Cicer echinospermum. The sequence continues at coordinate 4,946 of PGTU02011688.1, read as the reverse complement.
ATAGGTGTGTTGGTGGCATTACATTAACATTTATGTCATTTTCGTCCTCCTTAGGCTTACTCTAGTCCAAATAGGGTTTTTAAGCAATCATGTGCATCCAATAAGTTTCATTTGTGTCATTAGATTAACATTTAGGTCATTTTCGTCCTCCCTAGGTTAATTGTAAGCCAATTAAGGTTTTTTAACAATTCTTGTGCATCCAATAAGTGTGTGTTGTGTCATTGAATTAACATTTTGGTCATTGTTTAGCTGTCACTAGGATTACTTCTAGTCCAATTAGGGTTTTTAACCAATCTTGTGCATCCAATAGGTTTGTTTGTGTCATTGGATTAAGATTTATGTCATTTTCGTCCTGCATAGGCTTATTCTTGTCTAATTAGGGTTTTTAACTAAACTTAGGCATCCAATAAGGTCATTTGTGTCATTGGATTAACATTTAAGTCATTTTCGTCCTCCCTTTGGCTTATTATAGTTCAATTAGGGTTTTTAACAAATCTTGTGCATCCAATAAGTGTGTTTGTGTCATTGGATTCACATTTAGGTCATTTTCGTCCTCCCTAGGCTTATTCTAAACCAATTAGGGTTTTTAACCAGTCTTGAGCATCTAATAAGTGCGTTTGTGTCATTTGATTACCATTTAGGTCATTTTCGTCCTCCTTAGGCTAATTCTAGTCTAATTAGGGTTTTTAAGCAATCTTTTTCATCCAATAAGTTTATTTGTGTCATTGGATTAAAAATTATGTCATTTTAAGCAATCTAGTCTAAGTAGGGTTTTTAAGAAATCTTATGCTTCCAATAGGTGTGTTTCCATCATTGGATTTAAGTTTAGGACATTTTCGTCCTCCTAGAGTTAAACTTTTCCAATTAGGGTTTTTAACCAATCTTATGCGTCCAATAGGTTTGTTTGTGTCATTGGATTAACATTTAGGTCATTTCCGTCCTCCCTAGAGTAATTCTACTCCAATTAGGGTTTTTAACCAATCTTGAAAGACCCATAGTTTTTAAATCCTAAATTATGCAATTTTAGGGTATTTTGTGTGGAATTTCTTAGGCTGTTAGCCCAGTTTTTGGTATTGAGTGAGTTAAATGCCAAAAATATATTTTTGGAAATTGGATTAAAATTATTTGTCGGAAAATAATTTACTTCCGTTACGAAGGATTTAATCCGGGCAATTTTGTTAAAAATATCTCGGGTTGCTGAAAATTGTACCGGACAAATGAGTTGCGACGAGAGTAGAATTTTTATTAAATTAGACTAAGAAGGAATGAATGATGGGGGTAAGAGTTGTTAGATAATTGTTGGTTTGTGGTTTTGTTTTAATTATAATATATTAATATATAAATATATATGTATACATTGTGATTAATATATATTATATATATGGTTGGAAGGAATAGGAGAAAAGGAAATAGAAAGAAAGAGAAATAGAAGGAAGGAAAAGCAAAGGGGAAACATTTCCATCTTCCTCTCACTGCCTCGCAAACCCTCTTTCTCTTTATTCTTCACCGTTGGTTTTGCTTCCTTTTTCTTTCTTTGACTTCAAGAATAGAAACCCAAGGATTAGTGGGTAAGAAATCAAGATTTCTCAGCTTTACTTCCCTCGTTGTATTCGAAAACGAGAAAACGGTTTTAGGGATTTCAAAACCGGCAAAACACAAACCCTTCTGTTTCATTCTAGATCTAGCTTCGTTTGCGAAGAGATAGAAGGGAAAGTGCTCACTACACGCTACGGTGCTTAGGGAACCACTTTGAAGCGACGTTGCGAGCAGAGATTTACCGGATTTACTCGCAGGTAACCGTAATCGCACGTTAAAGCTAAACGTGAGGTAAGAGTCCTTCCAAACTTTTATAGTTTGCATTTAGGGAACTTATCTTGATTGTGTGGAAAAGAATTTTGTTGGGTTAGAGTGTTGAACTTGGGGAAAAATGAATCAAGGCTTTATGGGTAAATCTTGAGTTAGGTTTTGGTGTTATTGATGAATGTTTCGTGGAAAATGACTTTAACTCATTTTGTATGATTTTGAGTAATGAAAATTTGATGTGTTTGAGTGTATGTTGTGATGATTTGTGTTAATCGTGTTTGACGTGTTCATAATTGATGCTTATGAAATTCGAGACGTGATTGGTGTGAATTGTGATTGGTTTTGATATATGTTTAGTGTTTTGTTGTGGATTTTGAAACCATTAGGGTTAAATGAGTATTAAGAATGGGGAATCTCTTAATTATTTGTTTATTAATGTGTGTTTGTGAAAATCGTTTAAATGTAAATGAGTATTTAAGAATGGGGAATCTCTTAATGTTTGTTTACTTAATGTGTGTTTGTGAAAAATCGTTTAAGTTAAACGAGTATTAAGAATGGGGAATCTTAATTCTTGTTACTTAATTTGTATTTGGAAAATCGTTTAAGTTAAAGCAGTATTAAGAATGGGGAATACTCTTAATGTCTTGTTTACTTAATGTGTGTTGTGAAAATCGTTTAAGTTAAACGAGTATTAAGAATGGGGATCTCTTAATGTCTTGTTTACTTAATGTGTGTTGGGAAATCGTTTTAGTTAAATGGATTAAGAATGGGGAATCTCTTAATGTCTTGTTTACTTAATGTTTGTTGTGAAAATCGTTAAGTAAATGAGTATTAAAAAATAGGGGAATCTTTTAATATCTGCATTTTGCTTAACGATTGTTTGGATGGAGTCAGTGTATGCTCATGCATTTCATTTGGTAATCGTGTTGAACCCGGATAGGTGGTACGTTTACGATTTCGTTTTTGTAATTGTGCTGACCGTGATAGGTGGCACCTCGGTAAATAGTACTTTGGCCTGTGATAGGCGGTACGTTTATGATTTACGCTTTTTCTTAGTAAATCGTGCTGACCCATGTATGGTGGCACTCGGCAAACAGTACTGACCCGTGATAGGGGTGTTTATGATTTACGCTTTTTAGTAAATTGTGCTGACCGTGATAGGGTGGCACCCTCGGTAATTGGTACTTTGGCCTGCGATAGGCGGTACTTATTGATTTACGGCCCTTGGTGAAATTGTGTATCAATGTGATTGAGTTAGTTTATGTATTTTTGGAAGAATATGCAGGGAAATCGATTTCCCAATCGTTGGATGAGTTACAGGGATTCGCTAATTTGACATAACCGATTGCCAATCGATTTTATAATATGTTTTCAAACATTAATAAATCGATTTGGAAATCGATTGGCCATAAGGAACTCAGCAAAACTGACAAAATCGATTTGGAAATCGATTGGCATTAATACAGCGGCTCAGTTATTCATTCAATCGATTTCCCAATCGATTGATTATGCCAGAGTTCAAATTTCACTAAAAACCTTCAGGAATCGATTTGGAAATCGATTGGCTTAGTAGAAATTCTTATTTGAGTTAGATAATCGATTGCTCAATTGATTTATCAATGTTTTGGTCAGTTTGTATACTTGATGGATTGAGAACTTTATTTTGATTTCATTTTTATTGGCAAGTGTTATATGAACTTTTAGCATATGGTAAACCTTTTTAAGGTGCATGCTAAGTGGAAAGGTTATTATGCATTTAAAAACTTAAATGTTATGTGTTAACTGTTAATTTCGGTTGGTGACCCTTTACAACTATTGTGGAAATCTAGGCTTTGCCCTCAGATGAGATCAAGGACAATCTACCGGTTCGTACCCTGTGGATGGGAATGTAGAGGGGAATGCCTGACTGGACTATGTTAGGAGGATCTTACGGGGCGCTTGGAGATCACTCATGGTGTTAGTTTGTTTTGGAGAATGATGAGATAGGTTGACATAGGGAACATACGTCTTTCTTATTGAATTGTATTATTTTAAAATGGAGACTGTACCTATACTAATATTGTCAGCTTGACATGTTTTTCGTGGGTTACATGTACCACTTTTTGATGTGTAATATTTTGGATTCATATTTTGAGAACTTTTCGCTGCTTGGTAAATTAATATCTCAAATTGATTTATCCAAAGGTATTACCTTATTTAATTCTTTGATTTATTTATTTCTTTTGGAAAAAAAAAATGCACCCTCGCTTTGAAAATCGGGGGTGTCACATGTTATCAGATCAGTTTGGTTTGGTTTCTTTGGGGGCTGTGGAACCTTTGGGTTATAGATTGTGGTCAACCTGTAGGTTGGGAGTTTTATCTCGAATCATCGCGTCGTTTAGGTGTTGGGTTGTCAGTCCAAATAGTTGTTATGTGTTTGATATATTCGAAATTAGTTTGGAATTATCGAAGTTGTGTTAACACTTCTTCTTGGATGTTGGTTTTTCGGAACACTACCTCCAAGAGAGAACGACGTTGCAAGGAGATGAACGTCAAGTAGGATGATCAAATGGTTGGAGCTACAAAATAACATGGAGGTTTTTGGTTGTTGCACGAACTGCTGCAAGACTCTACGGGATCTGAGAAGAGGAAAAGAGAGATTTGTGCTTCTAAGATTAAGAGGGTTAGAATTTTTTCGTCGTTACCATCCTCCAAAGTTCAAGGGTGATGAGGACTTCAGGAAAAAGTGACTAGTGGATCAAGAAGTGGAAAGATCCTTCGAGATGACGATTGTCAGGCAGTGTTGAAAGCAATCATGACGGCATGGAATTTAAAAAATGGTTTAAGGACACATAAGCTATGTGTTGTGTAAACTCAAGTGAGAGTTGGATGGATTAACATTAACTAATAAGGGATTCAGTAAAGATCTAAGTTGAGACTTTTTTAAGAAAAAGTATTAGATGTTTTCCTGGTAGATTTCAGGATGAAACTGGATGAAGTTTGACAATGTCAATAGAGATGTGACATACATGGAAATGTTGAGAAAGATGAGGCTTCCATTTGGGAATAACATTGGTGCTTAGTGTTCAATGAAAGAGACTGGTATTGAGTTAAAGGGGCGTTGCAATTAGGAGTGATACTCCTTTGGATAATAAATACCTTTG
>PGTU02011682.1:0-13679 GCA_002896215.2 Cicer echinospermum | reverse complement strand
ATATTGTTCTATCGGATAACATCCATCTCATATACGCTGGCCACAAAGTGTGTCTCCTTAACCAGATTGAATAGGTAAGGTGAACATTATATCAAAAATGCGAGGGTGGGAAATACATTTCCAAGCTCCACAAAAGTAACAACAATTCCCTCTGCAATGTCGGTAAGTTGGTCTTAAGGGTCGATCACTTTACTACACATTTCCTGAAGAAGAAACATCATCTAGTTAAGGCTAGTCGAACTTTTTGCAGGTAAATGGACGTATACTTTGGTAGCAAATGCTCCATTAGAATATGACAAGCATGGGTTCTCAATCTTTTAAACTTGAGGTCTTTCATACAAACCAATTTTTAAGTTTGAAAAGTATGCTTCTGGAACTTTAACTTCGTGTAGAAAATTACATAAAACTATTTTCTTTCCTTTCTAGATAGAGTATGAACGACTGGAGGTAGATTATTGCGATTTCCTTTCTTAACGGGACCAATTCATTTCTTATTCCATATCGACCAGTCATCTTGCGGTTGATGCCATCTTTAGACTTTCCTGGAACATGAGTAACTTACCATAACATATCAATTACAATTTTTTTCAATATGCATCACATCGAGGATGTCTTATATACAATGACTTCCAATATGGCAATAAAGCAAAATGACTTTTTCTTCCTCCAGTTTTGACCAGCTCTCCCTCAAAAGGTTTGCCAATTTATTGTCAACCTTGTACTTTTTCAAAGTATTTGGATATCCAGTCGGTGCTAAAGGGCTTTACCTTCCTCTGATTTTTCCATTGAATGCATTTCTCCACCCACGATACTGATGATAAGGTAAAAATCTACGATGTCCAAGAAACACATTCTTCTTACAATGTTTTCAACAACGTATCCAATTTCTGTACTCTCTCACATATAGGACATCACACTGACTTAATGCTATATCTAATAAATTATCATTATGCTGGAAAATCATTAATTGTGCGAACACATACCCCTCAAATTGAACATAGCCCTCAAATCAATTTTAAGGAGTCAAGTTTCATCGATACTCATTCCCCGGTTGTTTGGGTCTAGAAATTAACAAGACCAACATCAAAACTTAGGCTTCAAATACATGAACCATGAGGGTAGGTTACTATATTACCAAAATCAATGGCCACGTGCTGTGTGAGATGCTTGAAGACCATGTGGATTCATCCATCAGTAGAAAGTGCAAGTCTTAGATTTCTTGACTCTATCCCGAATTCAGGATACTCGTGATCAATTTTTGCCCATTGTGGGAATCCTGCAGGGTGTCGAAATTTGCCATCTCTAATTCTTTCATCTTGCATGCATGTCAATGTTTTGATTTCTTCTTCACTACGATAACATGCGCGCTAATCTGGTATTAATAGGAAAAATACCACACGACTTTTGCTGGAGTAGACTTCTTTCTTCTTATATGAGAGACATGCATTTCGGACATGCCCTTAAGTTTTCATATTCGTTTTCGAATAAAACGCAATCGTTTAGGACACCATGAACCTTTCGTACCTCATGAATAGAACACAAAATCCGTTTAGCTCTCGTAGGTTTCGACTGGGAAAGTTCATTGCAATCTGGCAACATATCCTTGTATGAGTGTTAATAATTCTGTGAAGCTTTTATCAAGACCATCATTGCTCGCTTGTTAAGTTGTACAACTTTAATATCACCGCATCCTTGTGAATTTGTACTAACCATTTATAATGGTTTCTCTGGCATCCTCACAAATTCTAATATCATTTTAGGACAATCTCGAAGATTTCTTCTTCAACTGCTTTTGCGATCTCATCAACTCGGTCCGCTCATATGTATCTGTATCGCAGTCAGTGAAGCATTAATATCGACCGATTCTATAATTAATGTTGTCCTGTAATTTTTTTCTCACCATGTCTTTATCCAACATGTGTGCTTTGATAATTGCCCATTACAACTAGAATGTTTCTAATGCAATCTTTCTCTAACACGTTTTCCAAAACAACATTTTAAACAAGGACAACGCTCTATTTGGATCTTTTGATTCTTTACTGCAAACTCAACAACTCTTTTCATCTCTAATTTCATACTCTTTTGGACAATTCGATTGGCAGACATCCATTCCTATCCGATATTTACGACCTATAAATGTAGTGTACAAAAATAATAAGCTTTCAAACATATGAACAAGTTTCAAAAGAAACCAATATCAACATATCTAAGTACAATTCCAAAAGAGATTTCAAACAGAAACAATATCAAATTTCAAAAAAATAATATATAACAATTATTAGTTTCAATTATTAAAAAACTAAGATTTTTTGACAAAAAAACAAAGTAAAAAATAACTTAGACAACGTAGATGGCTAACAGTACGTAGAGGATATGAGGGTTCCCCAGAGTAGAGGTGATGAGGGTTCCGTAAATTTGTTTTAATATTTGATTTTATTTATTAAAAGTAAATGATATTTATTTGAAAGCGCGTGTCTTTTACAGCGCTTGTGCAAAGTGTTGTAATAGGTAGTTAGAATGGATTGAAAGCGCATGTCTTTTTACAGGCTTGTCAATAAGCGCTGTAAATAAAGTGTAAGTAATGCTATGTGATTTTGATGTAACTCCAACATAACAATGTATATGCATTAATATTAAAAGGTACGTAAAAGTAGAAGTCGACCAGAAGGTTTGTTGAACGTGTACATTTGTTAAGAGGGCTGCCTGAATTTTTGTACTGAACATCTTGTTCCCAATGTTGAATACATAGGGCTTCCCATGTCTTGTCATTCGGGAGAATATCAGGAGAAGGGATAATTGGAAGAAAGACTACTGACTATATCAAGGGCAGAATGGGAGCAGACACAATTGTATGTTTCTGCACAATGATGATGAGGTTCAACTGTATGTTACAATACAATGGATCAGTTATCTCTTTTGAACAGAATAGGAATCAAAAATTGAATCAAATGGAAACTCGAGAGCACAATCGAAGTTTTATAACATGGTTAGAAAATCACATAAAGTCAAAGTTTGATATAGACCCCGATTCAATTTCACAGAGATTGAGGTGGCTAGCAAATGGTCTGAGCTTACATGTCTTTTCTTACACTGGTTATGTTATTAACGGCTACACATTTTATACCAAGAACAAGATGATCAGACCACTATGCAAAATAGCGGAGTCACTCAGAGTAGCTGAAGCGATGCAGTCTCAAGTGCCAAAAGACAAAAACCCATATATGCAAATCTATCATATTTGGGGTATCGAGCGGCATATGGAGTTAGACTACACAATGTTTTCGTGTTCCACATATTTGGTTGCAAGTGGGTCGATAATAATAATGGCGTTCGGATTGATGAGTAGGGATTCTTGCTTGTCGATTTAATAGGGTGGGATACAAAGACGAGCCTTTATTTTAGCGTCGCAAGCTCAACAAGTGTTTATGTCCACTGATCCTCTTGATGATAAATGGTCTGCTTGTCCTATCGACCAATAAAATAAGTGATGATTACAATAATGATGAAGATTGTTGGTATGATCTTTATTTGCAACATCACAAACAAACCATGTTATGAAATTGATTCAACTGATGATGTTTATATCTTAGAGATATATGGATGAAGGAATTTGGATTAATCCATCGTTTCGTATTGTAAATGGACAAACAAATGTGAATTCCACCAGCGAAAAGAAGAAGGCATCTTAATTGTTTATATAAGCCATGATGTAATCTGAACTGTGTTAATGTAAATATCATGTAATCTGAACTGTGTTAATGTAAATATGCATGTAATCTGAATTGTTTTGAACATTTTTATATAAGCAGCCCATATATTTGATTTTTCTGATTAATTATTTCTGATTAATTTATTTTCGCTTATATTAGCTTGATTGAGTGTTTATACTAAGTTCATGTAATTAATATAAACTAGTAATTACATGAATTGAACTGAACTGAAAAAGAGCCTTAAATATAAAAATAAAACAATGAGGCCTTTACAGCGCTTAATTTGAATAAGCGCTGGTAGAAAAGACCCTTTTAAAATTAAAATATAGGCCTTTTACAGCGCTTTTGAAATAAGCGCTCTATTAAAGGCTTTAAAAAAAACCATCCATATAACATAATAAAACAAGGAGGACTTTTACCTACAGCGCTTGTTCAAAATAAGCGCTGTTAAAAGAACCTTTTAAAATAATATAAGAGACACTTTATACAGCGCTTATTTGAAAAAGTGTTGTAAAAATAACATTCATACAACATAATAAAACAAGGAGGTCGTTTACAGCGCTTATTGGGAAAAGCGCTGTAAAAGAGCCTTTTAAAAAATTAAATAAAGACGCCTTTTAGAGCGCTTTTCAAACAACGCGCTGTAAAAAAGCTTAGGCAATTTAGAGCGCTTTCAAATAAGCGCTGTAAAAAGGTTCCTTATATATAACAGTACCGATCAGTTCCTCTTCATTACGTAAACTTCACTATCATCTCAACCTTCATCGTTCTTCTCTTCTTTTGCAAACCCTATCATCCCGCCCATTACGAACCTATTATTCCACGGTCATCTCCTTCATTTCCAAACCTTATTCCATCCAAGATCATCTCTCCCATGCCACACAATATATTTTCATTGAAATACGTAACCCTCATTACGTATTTCTTCAAACCGTATTTCTGTGAACCAAATTCTGCGAGCTTTCTGCGAACACCTCTTTCTTCGCATTTCGTCTTTCTTCGAAACCCTTATAATTCAGGGTATTGATGTTATTAAATTTTTTGTAATCATTAAACTGCATGTTGAGCTTGTTTAAGATATACTGATACTGATATGTACTTAGAATAAGCATGTTGAGCGTGTTGATGTTATACTAAACGGCATGTTGAACTTATTGTAGTTAAATAGAATACAAACAAAGATTTAGAATGTCAAAATGAAGAAGTTGCACCACTAAGACTTATGAAATGAAGTCAAACGTGGTGCAACTATAATGCAAAAAGTCATTAAAGCAAGGAGCAATGGCATCAAGTTGAGGTATACATACTATTACTATATATCTGTTTGTTGTGTATTTTTTATCTTTTTTAATAAGCATGTACTTACTATATGAGTTTATTAGGTTGGCTGGAATGAGAAGTGGTCAGCAATTAACCCCAACAGCTCAATGTTGTAAGGTTACATTGGGGCTTTTACTCGAAAAAACATCCCAATTACGATTGATGATTGGAGAGATAAGGCGTTAAGGATGCCAAAAAATTATACTATGGAATGACATTCAAGTAACTTTTTGATCCACTCTTTTGTCATTATAATTTTTTTCATTGAAATATCTTACTTATAATTTTTTCATTGCAGACTACTTTGTTCTTGATGAGGGGAAGAAAGAGTATGTATTGAGAGTTGCGAGAAAATCCACCAGGGATTTATATTCTCTCACTCTCTAATTCTATCTAAAAGATAGAGAAGGAAATACAAGATGCTGAAGCTCCAAAAATATATAACATTATAGTATCAATGATGAATGGAGTGCATTTGTATACCAAAACGTTCGGATCCCGCATTTTCGAAGTGATTAATTTATAGCATTGTGTTTTATTATTTATATTTGTAGCGTATTTTAAATTTTACACATTGCTATTTTTTATATAGAATATTAGTAAGGCAAATCGCGAAAGGGCAAGAAATCCACCACCCATACAAAAAATCACGTATGGGATATGCACGTCTTGATCAAAAACTTGTAAGTAATTTAAACATCACTTTTATATAATATTGAAGTAATTTGCATATAAACTATAGTGCTCTAACTAATTTGTATTATTTTGTTTATGATCTTAACGTAATAGCAACAAGACACCCAATCAGATCAACCGTTGGGTCGTCATATATTGTGGAAGGAAGCGTGTGTAAATAAGATGGAGTGGTTGACAATTGAAATGTCCAAAAGGTAGTAAAACTTTGTGTAAGTATATTAAATCACTTTTAATATTTTTTAATATTGTATTTTATCACTTGAATATTTTTTTAATATTGTATTTTTAAAATGCTATGGAACTTATCTTTTTAATCCTACGTGTATTTTAGGAGACATACGAACAAAGTTCTGAAAATCAAGAGGCAACAAGGATAGTTTGCAGGGACATTCTGGGTAAAGTGTTTAATGTCCCTGAGTATTCCGGTCGGGTTAGGGGGAAAGGATTTGACGTAACTCCCAAAACTATTTTTCTCAAAAAGCGCCAAAAACCTTCCAATGAGGAAGTATTAGAGAAGCTCAAAATCCTAACAGAGCAAGTGGCACCTTGTGGTGATACGAACAAAGACAAGCAACTCCGGATCAGCTCCAACATGAAATACAAATAGGAGAGTGAAACCGCGAGTTGCAACGTCGTCTCAATGTATTCCTTGAGGTAATTAATTACTTACTTACTTATGTAATTACTTATGTAATTACTATGTATTAAACAAACTTATATATAACCGTACTTTATGTTAACTATTGATTTAGGGTGTCACTCCATGCGTGCTATTACTTGTCCTCACCTACTCATCGGAAGGTGGGAAAAGGAAAATTGTACAATACTTCGGAGAAGTATTGCACAATACTCCGATCCCTGCGGCCATGTCAAAGTATCACCTGTTGTTGCTTTCGAACCAACTGCACGTTGCCATACCGGACAAGATGGAGATATGCAGTTATGGCGAAAGCATGGTAGTTAGTGGCATGCCCCACACATCTTGTTGCCCTCCGATAAAGTATATTTAATTAATTGAAATGTATGTTTAATTGATATATATAATTAATTGCTGATTTTTTTTCTGCTCCTAACTTTAAATTTCACATTTATATTTTAGATGTTGAAAAGCCCTAAGGGAATGATAAAAAGATTCCCAGAAAACGAATCAATTACATCTCTCGCAACAAAGTTGTCACATTTATTCCCTAAGGTTTGTAAATTTTTCATATTCAATAAACTAACATTTTAACCTCATTTTGTAGATCCAATTAAATAAACCACCCGACAAGCAAAAAAAGCCAGCAAACCTCAAAATTGCGAGGGTAATAGAGCTGGCAACTACAAAGGCTGGAGGGTAATAAAGCTGCCAAAGTTGCAGCAAGAACACTGGATCAGGGAAAATCGGTCGCTGCTGCTGCTGCTCCTGCTCCTAAAATAAGTCAGTCTCATCGACTGTTAAATACGGGCGTGTCTTGACATCCAAGTAAAACGAAACATGGACATCAACGACGATTCGCGCATCATAACACATGAATCAAGCTATATTCGGAGATGAGTATGATGAATTTCTCGAAAAGGAGCACATTTACGAACTTCTAAACCATAAGGATTTTAGTGTTACTTCATGAGCTTGTACATAGGTACAAACTATACTTTATTGCATTTATTGTATTAATTAAATGTATTGGTAAATTAATCTAGTTTTAAAATTTTCATTGAAGGTTTTTTGTATGAGAAGGTTGTGTGCACGCCAAATTGTCAAATAAATATCATTCTTGTCTCCGCATAAGTTGTCGATGTGCAAACTCGATCCAGTTAAATGTAAATAATTACATTGTAGATATGTATTAGGAAATATAGAAAATGATAAATTGTTCTTTGCACCATATAATAGGGTACGTAATTATATATATTTATTTATATTTTTTTAAATTGATGAGATTTTTAATTTTATTAGTTGTGTATAAACAAATTGCTTAACCAAATTTTTGTTGTTGTAGGGCACATTGGTGCTATTTGCAATCAATGCGGTCTCTGAAGTTATATTACTATTTGATCCCTTGCATGGCAATTACAACAATCCATCCGAAATAAAGACATGTTCGACACGTAAGTAATATTCATTATTTCTTACATATGTATATAAATAATGTGTTTGTTAATGCTATATAATCACATTTATTCATCTCGATAGTCCTTACAAGTTTTTCGAGCTCAAAGAGTGCTACAGTGTCGAAGCCAAAGTCTAATAATATCACATGGATCCCAATAAAGGTTTGAAATATATGCCTTTAAATTTTCATTTACAAATATATGCCTTATGAATTAATGCACAAATATTTTATTGACTTATATGTTTTATTTTACAGTGCCCTCGTCAAACAAACAACAATCGATTGTGGGTACTACGTATTGCGATTCATGAAGGAGATTGTTGACAAGAATAAAAATATTAGGTCCAGAAACGGTACGGTATTTTCATTTTATGATTTTCATATATAAATTATCTATATATTTGATACTAACTTAATATGTTCAATTTTTTATATTGCAGTACTTTGACAATTCCAGTCCATCATATTTTGAGGAATATCTAATGGAATTAAAGGAAGAATGTGTCAGTATGTGGTTGAAATGAAAATTATTTGATTTCTGGGAAATAGCATGTTGTGGGCAAGGGATCTGAATATTATATGGTAGCTAGTGCATATTCTGTATATTCTGTTAGTTATTATATGTATATGATCATAGGACACAATATATGAACATGTATATGAATATGTAGTTAATTAGGTTGTAAATTAGGTTCAATGTATATGTAGTTAATTAGGTTGTAAATTAGGTTATGTATATGTATCTAAATGTAGTTAATTAGGTTGTAAATTACAGAGTTACAGAGTTACATATATGTTAATTAAGTTACAGAGTTCTGTTTTTTGTCTACTGATTGTGTGAACTGCTTATGGTATTTGAATATATGTTTTGTTGTTGTGTGAACTGATTCTGGATCAAAATAATTTTGGATAAAAAGCTAAAAGACAGCGCTTTCTATAAAAAAATGTCATAAAAAGCTAAAAAACGCTTTTCAAAAATTTAATTTACAACGTTTAAAAAAAAATTGCACATTTTACAGCGCTTTTTTGAAAAAGCGCTGTAAAATATGCCTGTAAAATGTGCATTATAGGTGCACATTTTACAGCGCTTTTTCACAAAAGCGTTGTAAAATGTGCACCTATAATGCATATATTGGGTAATTATGGGTGTGCATTTTACAGCGCTTGTTTGAAAAAGCGCTGTAAAATGTGCATAACAAGCGCGCGCTATATCTACATGTTTTATAGCGCTTTTTTAAAAGCGTTGTTGTATCTTTTACAGTGCTCGATTCCACAGCGCTTGTTTTTTTGAAAAAACGCTGTAAATTGATTAAAAAAAAGCGCTGTAAAAACCTATTTTTTGCGTAATGTAAACTTCATTTTATTTTAGTTATATATTTTTACCAATTAAATTTTTGTTTGTTTGTACCATTATTGCAGTGCAATTAATAATAATTGTTTGTGTTTGAAGAATTTTTAAGTTATATACTTTTTAATATTGTCAAATGTTATTACTTTTAGTGTTACGTTTTGTATAAATTTATTAATTTCTATGCAACTCAGTGTAACTTACGTAATACTTTATTTATATTTATTAGACAATGAGTTACGATAATTATATTTGTACTAAGAAAGTAACATAACAACTTTAATTTTTAATCAATTTTTCATATTATGTATAAAATTAATGTTATATATGTATTTATTTGTTGAAATGCAATATTAATATATTTATTTTGAGTAATTTTATGAAACATAAATTGTTGATAAAATTTCAATGTTTAATATTGAAGAATATAATATAACAAAAATTAGATCTTATAACACCTAATTTTTCCTAATCAAGAAACCTTCATTTTGATATCATCACATAAAAATCCATGATATTGCATGTTTGAAAATTGGTCTTATTGTTTTGGATGTTTTCCTAATAAACAATTCATTAAATGATTTTCCTTTATAAAAAAGTCAAATGGTTTTATCATTTAAATTCAAATTTTAAATTTAATTAACTGTCTCAATATATTTGATTCCATTTTTCAATTCTTATAGTGAGAAACATATTAATTGGTCTAGGTTAATTAGTGTGCTTAAAAAAGACATATTAAAATTTAAAAATTAATATTACTTTTTATTAGTCGTTTCTTCTTAGTTCTTTATTCTACATGTGAAGATGAGTATAAAAGAATCAAGCATATAAGTTGTTATTGTGAAAATTAATAATTTTAACTTAAATAAATGTACTAGTATGCAAAAGGAATGGTACGCAATATGTTATTGGTCTTGCTTCACATTTTATCTGACCTTGTCTTAACCACAGGTCAGCACTCCTAGTAGAATTCTCTTGTTAAACCAATCTTCCAGACTTATAGTGGTGCTCTAAAATATCCAAATCACTTATGCTGGTTAATATATATGTTAATATTCCCACAAACACTTTTATTTCAATTTCAATTAGCTACAGTTTTCAATTACACCTGGAATTAATGTCTCTTATATCTGGATCGATTTCAACTCCACTCAATTAAAATTATATATATCAATTTTAAAATACTTTTTTTTTTAATTTATATTTTTAATTAGAGAATATTTGTTTATTTGAATATTAATGAAATCTTCAATAGTGGTATGATAATTTTGATTTTCTCTAAAGTGTTTGCGAGTTGATTTTTTAGGAGGAAATGCCTTTAAAAAATTAAATTTATATTGCGTATATATTTAATATAAAAATATTAAAAGAAACAACATTATATTATGCCATTTATCATATTTTTTTAAAATATAGACTTAAACCCACCAAAATATTTCACTTCAAAATTCAAACTGAGAGATCTCTAAACGAGATTCTAGCACTAGCTAAGAACTATATTTTCATAAAGTATTTAAATTCTAAACACATTCTTATTTTTTTGTTCTTAATTACTTTTACTTTTTTTAATATCTTAATTTTTATAATAAGAATGCCCATTTAAAATGGAAAAGTGCAAAAATATCTAATTCATATTGTTTTGAAAATTGAAGGTATGTGACAGTGGATGAAAGTCAGTATGAAATTGTATACTCATTTGTTGAATCAGAAGTATCCATCAAAGGCCCCTGTTGTTCTATGGCTTAATGTGGACCAGGATGCTCTAGTTTGATGGCTTTGTATTGAGCATGGGTAAGTTACTATTTTCATTTACATCCATCAATTAAATATATTTAGTAATCTTAGCTAATGAAGAATGAGAGTTTGTTTGTAATTTCAATAATATAGTAATGTCTAATGTATCCAATTGTAGATGTGTTTTAGTCTTTTAATTTGAAAACTGCCACAAGGGACATTGCTAACTTGCCAACTCAAGTCCATACAGCCTGGTCAAAAAGGTAGTGATTTATTTTTTTCCTGCTCTCTAGAGAAAGAATTAATATTGTGCTTTAGTTTGACTTAACATGTAATTTGGAAGATCTGATTAAGAGTAAAGGGCTCCGCAGATAAAATTAAATTTGATAAACAAAAAAACAATACTTCATATTATAATAACTTATCTATAATCATAAAATTAAAATTGTTCCAACAAATATTGAATTAGATCATACTTAATTATACAATAATCGATTATATTATTTGATAATAAATATATTTTAAGTGTCTAAAGAGTGCTTTACTAATTGTTTTATAATATTTATTAAAATATTATTATAAATAATTTAATTATATTTAAATTTTCGTTATAACATGATTATTAAATTGGGCCGAACCTGCTATATTATAACTCCAGTATTGATTGTGTGTATGTTGTGGGTCCGTTTTCTAGGTTTCCAACATTATATATTGTATACGCATTTAATAATGATTGTGTGTTTGTTGTGGTTTCAATTTTATAGGTTTCCAACATTATATATTTGGACTCTCCTGCTGGGGTTGGATTTTCATATTCAAAGAATGTATCTGATTATAAAATGGAGATATTCCAACTGCTTATGGATTACACAATTTCTCTCAAAGTAAAGACAATGTTGACATAAAATATTTGCATCAACTAATTTTTATTTACATCTTACAATATAGCTTACATATCTACCTTATTTTTTTGAATAAATTAGTGGTTTGAATTATACCCTGAGTTTCAAGCAAACCCATTATTCCTTTCTGGAGAGTCTTATGCAGGAGTTTATGTGCCTACTCTTGCTAATCAAATAGTGATAGGTAAAAAATAATTTCAATTAAATTTTTTAATTAACGGTGTTAATATATAATAAAATTTAGGTTAAATTACATTTGTGGTCCCTTAACTTAATTTCAGGTAACGTTTTAGTCCTTTAAGTTAAGAAGATAAATGACTAAAACGTTACCTGAAATTAAGTTAAGGGACCACAGATGTAATTTAGCCTAAAATTTAAGATGCATTTTATTGACTTTTTAATTTTTAGGAATTGAAAATGGAACCAAGCCAACATTGAATTTCAAGGTACTGTGTTTAATTGATCATTTTATGTTTTTTCAGTTAATATTGTGATTGTAATATGAAGTTATTTTAATGTGCAGGGTTATATGGTTGGAAATCCTGTTACAGATGATTTGATTGATGGAAATGCTCTTGTTCCATTTGCACATGGGATGAGTCTTATTTCTAATGAACTTTTTGAGGTGAACATAAAACTCTCAATCACAGGGAAATGAGTTCTATGCTATTATTGTGTAACACCGTAACAACTTCCAGTCGTTCGGTATAGTGTATGTTTGGTAATGTTTATTAAGTTGATTTAAAATGCAACCTTTCGATTTTAATTTGATCAGTAAGATCGTTTACGGCTTCCAATTTTGTGATTCTACCGATGGAGAGAATTCGTTAATAGATCAGTTAATAGCGATGTTGAGAATTGTATAAGGTACAATTTTGGAGGACCGACACTGACAACTCTAAGAAAGGTGTGTTTGGTGTCCAATATCTGTCAATATCGAACACCGACACATTAGATTAATTTTATTTTTTAAATTATTATTAGTGTTGACATGTTAGTATCGTGTCAAATGTTTGTGTTTGTGTTGTTCTAGGAAGTAAGTATACATTAGTGACGTGCAAGATTGGAACTTCATACATTATTTTGTTTATTTCGTGACAATCAATATTGTTAACTTAAACATTGTTAAACAGAACACAACAAAAGTATGCAAAGGAAACTTCTATGAAGTAGACACCGACGAGTGCGAGCTTTTGTTGGAAAAAGTCGACAAGGTGATTCAACTATACTACCATTATAGCATGAAAACAATTTAAGGTTAAATTTATGTTACACTTAATCATGATTTTTTTTTTTAAATGTTATAGGAAGTTGCAGATTTAAATGTGTATGACATTCTAGAACCATGTTATCATCCGGGAAAGACAGAGGAGAATAAAAATACAAATTCTAAGTTGCCATTAAGCTTTAGGGAATTGGGTAAGACTGATAAATCTTTACCTGTGAGGAAAAGAATGTTTGGTCGTGCTTGGCCCTACAAAGGTAATGTAAAAGATGGAATTGTGCCATCTTGGCCAGAACTCACGAGCACCAGTATATTGGTTCCTTGCACTGTAAGTTACTTTGGGCTTTATTTCTATACAATTTAATTTAATTCTTACTAGCTTTTATATGCTAAAATCAAATTATGGAGATGTTTGAGTCTCTAATCATTGATATATTTCAATTTCTAACCAATGCATATGAAAAAAATATGTGTGACATTGTGTGTGATTTTAAATACCTATAGAGTATGAATTACTCAATAATAAATCTCTTATTTATTATCTCATGATATAATTAATCATTACATTTATCTAATTCACTTGCACTATATTAATAACGATATTTTTGTCAATAAATATCTTTTATTTTCTTCTCTAATCTTATTCTG
>PGTU02011681.1:0-10817 GCA_002896215.2 Cicer echinospermum | reverse complement strand
ACAGCGGAATTAAATTGCGGCATACAAGATTAGCAATTACAAGTAGATGGATAAGAGATTAACCAAGATGCATGCGAGTCAAATTTTCAGTTTAAACAATATTACTTAACACAGAATATGTTTAACATGCATCTAATATTAATCACACATACAAATATTGCAAGATAGAAAATTAAAGGAGTTAAGGGTTTGATAAGATTGCACCAAGAATTTATCCTGGTTCAGTTGTCAACGAGACAACCTACATCCAGTCCTGACAATCCAATCGGATTTCAGATTTTCTTCTCCAATAGAAAGAATCAATTACAGATTGTCCAGTTTCATCCCCGGAAACCTACTATCTCTAATGATCTCTTTCCTATTGATCACCCTCTGATCCTTGTAGACACTCAGCAGTCTGATACAGAATCAAAGTACGACTCCTTTCTTGTTGAGCTCTCTCACCCAAGAAGGTAGCCACCAGTTTCAAGCTGGCTTTCTCGCTTTCGTTTCTTTTCAAAGTATTATTACAAACTGAATAAAAGAAGAACAAAAAGAAGTCTTCAATCTTGATCAATGTGACTTCTCATGAATCTGGATATTCAAGGATTGTTCATGAGAACATTGTCTTTTCTCTCAAGAATAATTTTTTAGCTCTCTCAATGATTATTGATAATCTTTTTGGCTGTGATCTGAAAAAGGAATCTCAGTATGTTAACAATGTGTTGTTGAGAGTTCTTTTGTATATCAAGAATATTCAAAGTGTTTTTCAGATGGTTATTGAGAGAGTGATTGAAAACTGTTTATATAGTTTCTGAAAAACATCTTAATAAATCGATTTGCCAATCGATTCCTTAAATTATAAACAGGGTCTAATCGATTTGCCAATCGATTATCGCGTGTCTTGTTTTTCTTGAATCTTGAAACTACATAATCCAATCGATTTACCAATCGATTCTTTAAACAAACTCTTTTCAGTGATTATGTGCAGACTTATATGAATCGATTGTGTAATCGATGTTAGATGTTTTGTTCCAATGATAAAGTCACATCAATCGATTACCTAATCGATTACTAAGTCACATAGTCGATTAACAAATACTCAGAATCGATTTGGCCACAAGCTCAAAGTTCACTGTGATTTCAAAAAGTTCTTTCAATCGATTTGCCAATCGATTGTGTTCAAGACAGTGACTCAGCTATTTTGATGTTAATCGACGTGCCAATCGATTTGTGTGTATTTACCTGAAAAGTTCTTACCAGATGTTTAGTTCAATCGATTTTCCAATCGATTGCAACCAAACTTAACATGATTGAAATTCACACAATAGATTGTCCAATCGATTGTGTTTGTCACAGGTGAAGTTATTTTGCAAATAGTACTTAAGCAATCGATTACCCTCAAAACTGGAGTGTCACTGTGACTTGTACAATCGATTTCCCAATCGATTTGTTTCAATCAGGTTTACTTTGTCAAGTGTACAATCGATTTGTCAATCGATTAGCCTGTAAAACAGGGTGCCACTGACTTGTGCAGTTTTGATTTCTAATTGTGTCAGTCGATTGCCCAATCGATTATACAATCACAAACAGTTATGTTTCCTTACACCCTTGTTATGAAATCGATTTCCCAATCGATTTACTCAGTCAAAATTCAACTTTTGTTGATTTCTTGTGTTCCAAGCAATTTGTTTCAAGTGTGTAGGATTGGATTGTTGTTCCTGAAATCTTTGCTCAATTAAAATGTTAGATTTATCATATGATGTATGAACATTGTATGTTTGTTAATTATGTCAAAACTAGGATTAGGAGGACTAAAGTCCAACAATCTCCCCCTTTTTGCATAAGTGACAATCATACAATTTTAACTTGAGCATTTCAAGACATAACATAAACAACATTTCATAACATCATATATGTACCATTATTGGATCATAAAAACAATGTATCAGATCAGAGCATATCAGTACAAGTGCTATTTATCAAAAACAGAGTATTATTACATTATTAATTACATTATCAGGTATCAGATCAAAATCATCAGTGTATAAAAAACAATGCAACAACAAGCATTATCAAGTTGTAATTTTTCTCCCCCTTTGTCAGTTAAGGCAAAAAGGCAGAAAACAATTCCTCCCCCTATGTTAAAGAACATAAGCATTGGGGTTGAAATCATATATCATTGTATATAACATTGTATAGCAGAGCAATGAAATTCATGTGTATCAGATCAAAGACAATCATAGCAGTTAATGAGCATATCAAATGATTAAGATAAATGAATTCAGAGAGAAATAAAATAAAAGTTTTAAATTCAGTATAGATCAAATGATTACAACAAGTCATAGCAAAACAGCACAGATCCTAAAGCTCCTAATCTCCTAGTCTAGGCTGGTCCTCACTATTATCTACGGGAGAGGTTGAGACCGTTGTATTACCCTCAGCAGGTGTCTCCTCAACGTGAGTCTCAGGGTGATCTAGGGGATCCGGGTTAGGTTCTTCTGCTGCTTGACGACCGATGTCTGCGATGTCTTCAAACGACAGCTTGATGCCTAAGTGTGCTTGAATCGCATCCACATCCTGAACAACCGAATTCAAGGATGCCTGCAGAGTCCTTAAACTTTCTTCCAATCTGGACTGTGATTCTAGCATCTTGGCATTGTGTGCCATTTGAGCTTCAATGAATTCCATTATTTTGGCAACAAAATCAGGAGTGGCTGGTGCAGTTGCAGGTTGAGGCTGAGGTTGTGGCTGAGGCTGTGCTGGTTCAACAGCAGCTTGAGGTCTTATCCAAATTTCGTGTAACCTTTTCAATTGCATTTGATTTACAATTGATTCTCCAAAAACTAGAGTGGTTTTTGCAGATTCTTCATTACCAAATGAAACCTTGAAATGTTTGAGAATCTTAGTGATCAGCTGTGGATAAGGCAACATAAGCTTGCTCTGAGAAGCTTCCAGCATGTGCCTTAGCACAATCCAAGTCTAACTCATCCTTAGCTCTTTAGATAAGCCCCATAACAGTAGTATGTCCAACTTCTGAACTACTGCATGGTTTCCTGATCTTGGTACAAGCATACGAGTAAGTGTATACATCAACATCCTATTTTGTACCTTCATTTGACCAATGGGCAGTGAAATAGATTCAATGAACCCATCGATCATCAGGTCCTTTACTGCTGTATGCCTGTCAATAGTCTCTTCCCAACCTTCGTCAGCCGTATCAGCTTCCGAGCTGCCATCGATAGACTTGCCGTAAAATGGCAATCCTGACAAGGTAGAGAAATCATCAAAGGACATAGCAATCCTTTTTCCTTTAACTTGAGCAGTAAACCCTTCTTCAGTCAACTTGAAAGTAGAGTAAAATTCCCTTATCAGCCTTGGGTAACTATCAAGTGTAGATGAAAGAAAGCTCTCAAGTCCATGAAATCTGAGATGATTCTGAAACGTGAATTCAACAATATCAAAGTATGAAAAATCCATAGTTCTCGCCTCATGGATTTTTCTCTTTACAAAGTCTGTTGGTATAGAGGGTTATGCCTCCTTTTCCTTTGATGCAAGGACTTTCTTGGGAGGGGGTGAAGAATTAGGTTTCTTCTTCCTCTTTTGAGAAATTTCCTTCATGGCATCAACCATGAATTTTCTGTTGGGGGTTCCTTACGTTTCTTAGTCTTCTCTTGGATTGGTGCAGGAGCCTTGCCCTTGTCTTTGGCAAGAATTTTATGAGTGGGTATTGGTACTCTCTTTGTTAGAGTGGGTGGGGGTGAAGGTGTTTCACTTGTAGAAGAAGATGAGGGTGAAGGAGTACGAGCCTGGGTTTGTTTCACGCGAGCCATACTCGTAGCTTGATGTAGATTCAATGTAGGTAGAATGTAGATTGAATGTACTAACAGATGCAGAGACAGAAGAATGAAGCAGACAAAAGAAATCAGTGAAAGTTCTGGAAAATGCAATGCAGAAATCGATTTAGAACTGTTCCTACTTATACTCTTAACCTTGTAAATCGATTTCCAAATCGATTAGGTTACGTTGCTGGGAATCCTCAATCGATCAGTAATGATTGTGTTCAACGGCTAGAAAAAAAATCATAACGGTCATATTTCAAATCGATGTTCAAATCGAGTTCCAGTTTTACTTAATCGATGTCCAAATCGATTGTCTTAATGTTGAATACTGAACTAGTCGATTTCCAAATCGACGCTCGTGAAAGTTTTAAAAAAAATTTCTGAACTTTGAATTCTGGGCCAAAGTAATCGATTCCCAAATCGATTTTATAAACCATTTACCATGCTGGTAATCGATTTCCAAATCGATTTAACTGGAAAACATTACTGAAAAATACCAGAATAAAAAAAAATCATACTTCACTAGGATCAATGATCCCTAGTTTCATCCTTATATGCAAAAAACTTTCTCTTGGCAAAGCTTTTGTGAAGATGTCAGCTAACTGTTCCGCAGTGTTAACATACTCAAGCTTAATAATTCCATTTTGAAAGTGGTCTCTTATAAAGTGATGTCTTACTTCAATGTGTTTGGTCCTGGAGTGCATTACTGGATTCTTGGTTATACTTATTGCACTTGTGTTATCCCACATGATAGGTACTGTTCCCAAATCAACACCAAAGTCCAATAAATGCTGTTTCATCCACAGAATCTGAGCACAACAGCTCCCAGCTGCAATATATTCAGCTTCAGCAGTAGATAACGCAATGCTTGTTTGCTTCTTACAGAACCAAGACACTAAAGAATTTCCAAGCAGATGACAAGTTCCTGAGGTACTTTTCCTGTCGAGTTTACAACCGGCAAAGTCTGAATCTGAGTAACCAATCAATGTACATGTTGATCCTTTTGGATACCACAATCCAAGACTTTTAGTTCCTACCAAGTATCTGAAAATTCTCTTAACTGCACTGAAGTGAGATTCCTTTGGATTTGATTGATACCTTGCACACATACAAACACTGAACATGATGTCTGGTCGGCTTGCTGTAAGGTAGAGCAGAGATCCAATCATACCACGAAATCTAGTAACATCTACAGGTTTACCTTTCTCATCTCGGTCTAAGAAATTTCCTTGACTCATGGGTGTATCAATGGACTTAAGATTTTCAAAGTTAAATTTCTTTATCAAATCAGAACAGTATTTAGATTGACTAATGAAAATGCCTTGCTTGCTTTGGTTAATTTGAAATCCCAAGAAATATGACAGTTCACCCATCATTGACATTTCAAATTTACCTTTCATCAAATTTTCAAATTCTTTGCACAGTTTATTAATAGTAGATCCAAATATTATGTCATCAACATATACTTGGACAAGCAAGATATCATTTCCAGTAGTTTTAGTGAAAAGGGTCTTGTCAACATTTCCTCTTAAAAAGTTTGTTGAATAAGGAAATTGCTGAGCTTCTCATACCAAGCTCTTGGAGCTTGTTTTTAACCCATAGAGGGCCTTTGAGAGCTTATACACATGATTAGGAAAATCAGGATTTTCAAAACCAGGTGTTTGGCTAACAAAAACTTCCTCTTGAAGGTCACCATTGAGAAAGGCACTTTTCACGTCCATTTGATAAAGATTAAAGTCCATTATACAAGCATAAGCCAATAAAATTCTTATGGCTTCTAGTCTAGCTACAGGGGCATAGGTTTCATCAAAATATATTCCCTCCTCTTGACTATAACCCTTGGCTACTAATCTAGCTTTGTTCCTTGTTATCACACCATTCTCATCCAACTTGTTTCTGAACACCCATCTGGTTCCTATGACATGCTTACCCTCTGGCCTAGGTACTAAATTCCACACCTTGTTTCTCTCAAACTGGTTTAACTCCTCTTGCATAGCAAGTATCCACTCACTATCTAACAGGGCTTCCTTAATGTTCTTAGGTTCAATTTGAGATACAAAGGTTGTAAAATTACAAAACTAACTAAGGCTTCTCCTAGTTGCAACACCTTTAGAGATATCGCCTATAATGTTGTCTAAAGGGTGGTTTCTGTTGAACTTCCACTCCTTAGGCAACTCACTGGTTTCTATAGGTTCTACAAGGTCTGATCTAGTTGGAGGGTCAGCTATAGGTTGTTCTAGTGGTTCAGATTCTACAACTTCGTCCAAAATGTCATCAACCTTAGAAGGAGTTTTGTTCAAGTTTTCTGTAAATGATTCATCAAATTTAACATGAACTGACTCTTCTATGGTCTTTGTTCTTTTGTTGTAGATTCTATAGGCCTTACTAGTTTGGGAATATCCTAGAAAGATACCTTCATCTGCCTTAGGGTCAAACTTTCCTAGGTGTTCTTTGCAATTGTTCAACACAAAGCACTTACAACCAAAGATTCTAAAGTAGGAAAGGTTTGGTTTTCTACCCTTGTAAAGCTCATAGGGTGTTTTCCTAAGCAGGGGCCTAATGAGAACTCTATTTACAACATGAGTGGCTGTACTAATTGCATCTGCCCAAAAGTACTTAGGTAGGTTGGAGTCCTTAAGCATGATCCTAGCTAACTCTTCTAGGGATCTATTTTTCCTCTCCACTACCCCATTCTGTTGTGGTGTCCTAGGGGCAGAATATATGTGGTTGATTCCATGTAGTTCACAATAATTTTGAAAAAGATCATTTTGGAATTCACCTCCATGATCACTTTTTATTGAAACAATTTTATGATCATTCTCATTTTGAACTAAAGCAGCAAACGTTTTAAAAACTGAGAATGTATCACTTTTATGAGCTAGAAAATAAGTCCATGTGAATCTTGAATAATCATCAACCAGCACATATCCATACAGGTTTCCACCTAAACTCTTAACTTGGGCAGGTCCAAAAAGGTCCATGTGAACTAGTTGCAAAACTCTATTTGTTCTAACCAAGTCTATAGAGGGAAATGGAGTCTTAACTAGTTTACTCTTCTCACATGAATCACACAGTCTATCTTTAGAAAACTTCCTATTTGGTAGACCTAAGACTAACTGTTTGCTGACAAGTTTATTCAAATGATTTATATGTATGTGAGCAATTCTTTTTATGCCAAAGCCATGTTTCATCTGAATTGGATAACAAGCAGCATATAGCACTTGGTACAGAATTGAAATCCAACATGTAAATGTTGTTAATTCTGTCACCAACTAGCTTTATGTGTTTGTCATCTTTATGCTCAATAATGCAAGATTGTGATGAGAAACTTACTTGAAAACCTTTGTCACATAGCTGGCTTATACTCAGTAAGTTGTGTTTTAATCCTTCAACATATAACACATTTTTGATTACTGTAGTAGACTCATTGCCTATGTCACCAATTCCAATGATCTTTCCTCTGTTGTTGTCACCATATTTGACAAAGCCTCCTTCCTTTAATGTCAAGGACAGGAATTTGGATTTGTCACAAGTCATGTGCTTTGAGCATCCGCTATCTAGATACCATAAAATGCTTCGTGGATGTCAAGCACACCTGCAACATACAATCAGAATTTTGTTTTAGGTCCCCAATTTAAATTGGGTCCTGGATGGTTAGTGTTAAACACAGATTTCTTTGCTATCTAAACTTGCTTCCATCCTCTATTGGCTAATTTTTTTAAATTTGCAATTTGACACAAAATGTCCTTTCTGCAACAGAAATGACATTTTCCATCAAAGGATGAATGTTTATTTGGCTTAGTAAAGATGTCATACATACTCTTAGCAATAGCAGAATTTTGACCATGTTTGACATTTCTGGTTTGCATATAACCAATACCATATCTGTTTTTATTTCTTTTAACATGCATATTTGGTGTATATCCTAAACCAGATTTTTCATGAACATGTCTTTGATTGCTAAGTATGACATTCAGTTTATCTTTACTATTAGCAAATTTCAATAAATCAATTTTAATGATGCGACATTATTCTCAAGTTCAATGCATCTTGCAGATTTTTCATGTGAATCCTTTTTCAGTTGTTCACATAAATTTTCAATTTCTTTATGTTCAATTTTCATTTGTTCAAGCATTTTCTTTGTGCTCAACAACTGTTTTATGGAATTCACATAATCATCATGAAGTTCATTGAAAGCTTCTTGTAACTCATCATAGGTTGGATTAGATTGTGAACTAACCTCATTTTCTGATTCTGAATCGGTATTAGCCATGAGACACAGATTCACTTCTTCTTCATCCGAAGAGGCAGAGGATTCTTCATTGTCGTTCCATGCAATATAAGCTTTTCTGGTTTTCGTGACTGGTTCCTTGCCTTTTGGTTTTGTAGCTCTATTTTTGTTCT
This sequence comes from Cicer echinospermum, assembly GCA_002896215.2. Taxonomy (NCBI): domain Eukaryota; kingdom Viridiplantae; phylum Streptophyta; class Magnoliopsida; order Fabales; family Fabaceae; genus Cicer; species Cicer echinospermum. Next base: position 2,592 of record PGTU02011681.1, on the reverse strand, counting down.
GCAATTTGTAGCATTCTGACTTTATGTGACCAGTTTTACCACATTCATAACATGTAATTGTCTTGTTGTCACTAGTCTTAGAGCTGGATGGCTTTCTGAATTTGTTATCTTTCTTCTTCAGAAATTTCTTAAATTTCTTGACAAGCAACCCGATTTCAGTCTCTTCAGTTTCACTACTGGATTCATCTGAGCAGCTATCTGATTCAGTTTTCGATTGATGGGCTTGAACCTTCAAGGATAATCCTTTCTTTTTCCTGCTTTCCATTTCTGATTCGTCCAGCCGATGCAGTTCCATTTCATGTTCCCTTAGTTTTCCAAACAAAGTTGTTGTTGTCATCTTTGCTAGATCTTTAGATTCAGCTATGGCAGTTATTTTGGGCTGCCATTCTCTGGTTAGACACCTCATAATTTTTCCGGTCTGCTGTTCGTTGTCCACTTGTTTTCCCAGTGCGTGAAGATTGTTCACAATGTGTGTGAATCTGGTCTGCAGATCGCTGATTGGTTCGTCTTTTTTCATGCTGAATAATTCGTATTCGTGCATAAGTGTATTTACGCGAGCTCTTTTTGACATCTGTGGTTCCTTCATGTGTTTCTTGAAGAATGTCCCACATTTCTTTTGCTGATTTGCAGTTTGATACCCTAAAGAATTCTTCTGCACACAAAGCAGATGTTATAATGTTCTTAGCTTTAGCATTATAACCTACCTTCTTTTTATCGTCCTCAGACCATTCGGATCTGGGCTTGGGAATCATCGAGTCATCTGTCCCTGCAATCTTAGGAATGTATGGGCCATTTTCAACAGCGTCAAGGATGTCTATGCCACTGGCTTCCAGGAATATCAGCATCCTGTGCTTCCAGTACATATAAGCTGTTCCGTTGAATGCTGGAGGTCTTGCTAATGATGCGCCTTCTCCCAGAAAATCGTTTGAGGCCATATTCTTTTATGAGTTTTACCTCTCGAAAAGTCAAGCTCTGATACCAATTGTTGATTATTATGACCTCGAAATAATCGGAATGTATCAGTTCTTTAAGAAATTAAATCAATTTCATACACACAGCGGAATTAAATTGCGGCATACAAGATTAGCAATTACAAGTAGATGGATAAGAGATTAACCAAGATGCATGCGAGTCAAATTTCCAGTTTAAACAATATTACCTAATACAGAATATGTTTAACATGCATCTAATATTAATCACACATACAAATATTGCAAGATAGAAAATTAAAGGAGTTAAGGGTTAGAGAAGATTGCACCAAGAATTTATCCTGGTTCAGTTGTCACCGAGACAACCTACATCCAGTCCTGACAATCCAATCAGATTTCAGATTTTCTTCTCCAATAGAAAGAATCGATTACAGATTGTCCAGTTTCATCCCCGAAACCTATCTATCTCTAATGATCTCTTTCCTATTGATCACCCTCTGATCCTTGTAGACACTCAGCAGTCTAACACAGAATCAAAGTACGACTCCTTCTTGTTGAGCTCTCTCACCCAGAAGGTAGCCACTAGTTTCAAGCTGGCTTTCTCGCTTTCGTTTCTTTTCAAAGTATTATTACAAACTGATTAAAAGAAGAACAAAAAGAAGTCTTCAATCTTGATCAATGTGACTTCTCACGAATCTGGATATTCAAGGATTGTTCATGAGAACATTGTCTTTTCTCTCAAGAATACTTTTTCAGCTCTCTCAATGATTATGGATAATCTTTTTGGTCTTGATCTGAAAAAGCAGTATCAGATTGTTAACAAAAATGTATTGAGATTTTTTTATCAAAGTTTTTTAAAGTTGTGAGAAAATTTGAAAGACAATTTATATAGTTTCTGAAAAAGCAACTACTAAATCGATTTACCAATCGATTTATTAAAGTTATAAAAACATGCCTAATCGATTTGCCAATCGATTATCGCGAGTCTTGCTTTTCTTTAATCTTGAAACTACATAAACTAATCGATTTACCAATCGATTCTTTTAAAAAACACTTTTCAGTAAATTATGTGTAGACTTATATGAATCGATTGTGTAATCGATGTTAGATGTTTTGTTCCAATGATAAAGTCACATCAATTGATTACCTAATCGATTACTAAGTCACATAATCGATTTCCAAATACTCAGAATCGATTTGGTCACAAGCTCAAAGTTCACTGTGATTTCAAAAAGTTTCTTTCAATTGATTTGCCAATCGATTGTGTTCAAGACAGTGACTTAGCTATTTTGATGTTAATCGACGTGCCAATCGATTTGTGTGTGTTTTCCTGAAAAGTTCTTACCAGATGTTTAGTTCAATCGATTTTCCCAATCGATTGCAACCAAACTTAACATGATTGAAATTTTCACAATAGATTGTCCCAATCGATTGTGTTTGTCACAGGTGAAGTTACTTTGCAAATAGTACTTAAGCAATCGATTTGCCAATCGATTACCCTCAAAACTGGAGTGTCACTGTGACTTGTACAATCGATTTCCCAATCGATTTGTTTCAATCAGGTTTACTTTGTGAAGTGTACAATTGATTTGTCAATCGATTAGCCTGTAAAACAGGGTGCACTGACTTGTGCAGTTTTCATTTCTAATTGTGTCAGTCGATT
>PGTU02011680.1:0-21823 GCA_002896215.2 Cicer echinospermum | reverse complement strand
GGTTTTGGGTTTGAGGTTCGGGTTATATGTAATTATTACTTTATTTGACAACTCTAATTTAAGGTTTAGGATTTAAGGTTTAAGGTTTTGGGTTTGAGGTTCGGGTTATAGTATATAGGGTTATTCTTCATTGCCAATAATATTACTACAAACGAACATAATATACCATATATGAAATATAGTGTCAAATAAGATGTAATTACTTACTTTATTGAAAATAATATTTTATTATATTTATTTCTATCCTTCTTTATTAAATGTTTATATTATTCTTCGTTTTCTAATTGTAACTTAATAACAAAGATAAAATCTATTTAGCCACTCCTAAAAGAGCGTGGTAACATATTTTTAGCCACAATTATTTTTCAGATTAGCCATGGCGAAAATTGTATTAAATGATAAGATGAACAAATATAATGAAATATAGTTCGTCAAATAAAGATGTAAATTATTACTTTATTTGAAAATAATATTTTATTATATGTTATTCTAATCTTCTTTATTAAATGTTATATTATCTTCGTTTGTAATTGTACTTAATAACAAAGATAAAATTCATATAGCCACGCCTAAAAGAGTCGTGGTACATATTTTTAGCCACAATTATTTTACAGTTAGCCATGGCTAAAATCGCATTAAAATGATAAAAATGAACAAATAGTTTTTTTGCATTTTGCTACGGGTCAACCGTGGATAAATGTTTTTTTTTTAATACAAATTGTAGGTTTGTTTCCTGTTTTTGTCATACCTTTCTAACAATAGAGTCAAACCAAACATTGTAATATCAGGAAGACATCATTAACCAATATAGCAAAAAATAACTAATTAAACATTCTAAAACCATCATTAATATAAAAGTATAAAATAGTTTATAACAACAAAAAACAACTAATTAACATTCTAAAACTTTGATCAAAGTAGTCAAACATTCTAAAATCTTATACATAAACTAATAAAAACATACAAAAAAATTTGACGACATCAAAATAGTCTAGAGCAAAACCAAAACAATCCACTAAACATCCATTCCTACCATTTGCAATCCGAATAGCAACATATTTCTTCCATTTGTAGTCCAAAAATCAAGATGACCTTTACTCGTTAATTATCAGAATCAGAACCTGTCAAATTCAAAGCAATAAAATAAATATTTTGTTTACTAACTAATACTAATGAATGAGTATCATTTTAATAATATCAATCACTATGTCAACAAATAGAACATGATATTTGCTAGTGACTTAAATTATATATCTAAGTGCAAAAAACTGTTATAACTTCAAATTCTATATATTATAAGAAATTATATTACTAAGGTGAAGGAAACCTTGGTTGAAAGTAGGTAACTCATCACCAAATTTTCTTTGCATAAAATTAAGGAGAACTTTAAGTTGATCTTGTGTTTGTGAAAGTTGCTCCTTAGTCTCTTCATATCCATTAGCTTTTCTTTCAAAGTGTGCACTTCCTTTTGTAACTCCTGAACATTTTTTTGGCTAGAGCTACCAACACTCTCAAATTGCGTGAATTATTTGCGCGTCTTGAAAACACTCGTGGGACAAACACCAACACCTAAACCACGCACTCGACCTGAATGTTCAGCTCCGTACACTTTGCCAATGACATCATCTGGATATGCATTAACCTTTGATGGAACACCTTCAGTGGCAACACGTTCTTGATCTTGAGACAAGTTCTCTGATATCTTTTCCTAGTAGAGAAATAAAGTCAGATAAATTTTACCGTACTAGCAGGTAGCAAATACTTTATAAAACAATAGCAATGTTATCATATATTTACTTACTGCAATGGATTTTCCTTCCTCATTCACATAGTTTCCATTCTTTTTAAGCAAAGTTGAAAATATAACCTCAGCACGAACATACAGGTCTATTCAATTGTAGCTCCTAAGATATTAATAAAATATAAATCAATATCAAACTTTTCATATACAAATACTTTAATATATTACAAAAATAATAGTTATGGATTTAACTTACCATATGACGAGCTCTTCTTGGCGTTGCTCATACTACCCCCAGCATGTGAGACTTTAAGCATCTTTAGATTTTCATATTTTGCTCACTTAGTTTCTACAATTTTCAAATGCTAGTCAATATATGCATTTAATATAAAATATCAATGTACTTTGTTTACTTTGTAAAAGTAATGCAACAAAGAATTTATACCTTCATTTGTGGTTTTTTATAGTAATTAACAAAAGCAATCCAATCATTTTCAGGCACAAGAGGATCAATAGCAAGTAGGTCTTCCTTACTTTTGTTAGGGTAGAAGTATTTACATTGTAACTTATATTTATAGGCCTTCCATCTTTCTCCTAGGGTTGCCCATGACCATTTGATACCAGTAGCATAATCATACACAAAATGATCCTTGCAAGATTATATAAACATATCAATCTTCAATGCAAAGAAATAGAATAAAAATAAACGTTCTACGAAGTTTAGATAATAACCTTGATGCAGTTCCAAATTGCTTTACTATTCTTTTCTGACATTTCATCCCATCTTTCAACAGATATAGGACAAAATGCTGATTTTTTAGCAAGTTCGCCGAGAAATCTCACAAGTAAATTTGAACCATTATCATTGCCTTGTCAATTAGCACCAATTTCAACCATAATCTTTTTTGTTTTCTCTAGATGCCAAACTTGATTTACTACCATTTTTCGAATTATAATTTCTCCGGTAGAAGTATCTAAGTGTGCAAATAATAATAATAACTCAATTAAGATAATATATTAATATTCGTACAACCACCACAAAATAAGACAACAAATTTAATGATATGAGATTTTTTACCTTTAACTTTGATAAGTAATGACTCCTCTTTTTGTTGCGATTCAGTTTCATTTGGCTTTGGTGAAGGCTCAACTGCATCATCCTCCAACAGAATATCTGTCAAGCTTACATTTGTAAATTGATCCTCAAGATGACTGTTGTTGAGTTGTTGGGGCTGATCTTGGATAGTTTCCACATCATTGGAATTTTCTTGTCTTTGTAACCATTCTAACATTTCTTGTCCCGAACACCTACGCCTTTTTCCCATATCAAATCAAATACCTGCAAAATTTTCTAACAACGAGATAAAACATATTTCTAAAATGTATTCCAAATGATTCATAGATAATCTGTGCATTACATAAACACCAAAAATATGAAGTCTTATATAGAATACTATTTAAAAGCAAAGAATATAACAAAATTACAAAGTTCATAACTTAAAATATTAAAATACTCTATACAATTATTCAGTCATCTCTATCACTACAACTATTACGATCTTCCTCAACATTTGTTTCATCATTTTCTTGTTCATTGACATCTTCTCGCACTAATTGTAGTTCTTCAATATTCCCAACATTTTGCTCACAAAAAGGTATGTCTTCCATTATTGGCTCTTGTGATTCCATAAGGTTCACTTCTCCCATATCATATATATCTCTAGGCTTCATTGCAGAATTTGAAAAGGCAAAATACAAAAATTGTTTTACTCCATTTAAGAACTCTTTTGAGTTCAATGGTTTGTCAATCCAACTCTTATCAATCATAGTTGGAAGAATCTGTTTTCATATTTGAATAAAATTATTAAGGCCTTTAAGGTATCAAATAAGAATATAAAGAAATTAAATTTTACTATTATACAATCATAAACTTGCCAACAAGAAAAATGCTAGAAAATTTTTAAGGTATACAATCGTAAATTATTAATCATAAATTATTAATTATATATTATTAATTATAATTTATTAATCATAAATTATAAATTATAAATTATTAAGGCATTTAAGGAATTTAAGGCATTTAACGTATACAATCATAAATTGTTAATCATAAATTATTAAGGCATTTAAGATATACAATCATAAATTATTAAGGCATTTAAGTATAAAACTTTTTTTTCAAGAAGCTTGCCAACAATAGAAAATCTGCCATCAAGCGTGCAGTAACCGGCAATCCTTTTTTTTTTTACACCTAAGGCCAACTTAAATTCACCAAACCAAGGGCCAAAAATTTGATAAATAGAAGGAAAAAAATCAGCGGACGGCCTGACTATATATTGTACAGGTCGGATGTTTCCGTGAGCAGTAAGCAGGAGATCTCCCTTTATTGATTGAATTTTTTATGGTGGTCGCTTGTGAATTCGATTTTGAAAGACTAGATCTCTCCTTTGAATTATTGAAAGACTAAAAGACTAGAAACCTGTCAACAATTCGATTTTGTTTCGCAAGTCCTAAAGTTTCTCTATAATTTGAGTACTTATTTTCATAGTTGCATTAGTTATTAAAAATATATATTGTTGAAATATTTGTTAATTATTTGTTAATTTTCATATATTATCATGAAATGTTTTCAACAATGTTGAAATTAGAGATAGTTTGATCATTTTGAATATAATAGTTTGATCAAGTGAATAATTGAAGTCTTATAGTATGAAGAACCTACATGATGCTGAATTTTGAAACATTTTTAATAGGAAATGAATGTTGTGAAAGATTGGCATGATATGGTATGAATAGAAAACACAAAATTCTCCAACTACCACTAAAAAAAAAATCACTATAAACTCAACAATTCCCAACTCTAAAAACAAAAGCACAAAATTCTCCAACTACCACAATAAAAAGACACACCCTAAAAAACATAATCACCAAATAAATTTATAAAAAACAGAACTTGAATATAAAAAACTGAACCTGAAGAAGGAGATGGAAATAGCAAGTCTTTATTTGTTGGTATCAGTTGCCCAAAATTAAACCTATAAAATTCAAAACAAAAATTAAACGTATTTGATGAAAAGAAGAAGCTCCATAAGGTCACACATTCACGGCAAATTTAAAGATTTATTTTACTTACAATGTTGTACGGTGACATAAGTGTGAAAGGTAGGGTCGAATGGGTCGAAATTGTGGCGTAGAAGTGAAACGGTGGTCGAAACGGCACGGTGGTGAAACAATGATACGATGTTGAAATGGTGGTGAAACAATGGTGAATAGGATTTTAGGGTTTTAGATTAGAGCGTTACTATTGAGTCTGGAGTTTTAGGGATTTAGATGGAAAAGAGGGAAACTGAAAGAAAGAAAAGAGCGAATTGAGAAACGAGGGAAAATGAAAACCAAATTTTTTAAGTTACCTACGGTCATCGTGATCGTGGCTAATTAACCGTGGCTAATCGCCGATTTTCTTGTCGTGACTCTATTTTGTTATACGTTATTATTATCTTCGTTATTAAATACAACTACAAAATGAAGATAATAATAATATTTAATAAAATAGAGTTGTCTAATAAATAACATATAACGAAGATAATAACATATAATAAAATTAAGTTTATCAAATAAATATGTACTTCTTACTTTATTTGACAACTCTATTTTATTATATGTTATTATTATTTTCGTTATATAGTTGTACTTCATATCGAACACAATACTAACATATAATTAAATATAGTTGTCAAATAAAGTAATAATTACATATTTATATGACAACTCTATTTTATTATATTTTATTATTATCTTTGTTTTGTAGTTGTACTAAATGACAAAAATAATGATAACTTATAACAAAATTGAGTTGTAAAATAAATATGTAATTATTACTTTATTTGACAACTCTATTTTATTATATGTTATAATTATCTTTGTTAAGAAGTAAAACTATAAAACAGAGATAATAATAACATATAATAAATTAGAGTTGTCAAATAAAGTAAAAATTACATATTTATTTGACAACTCTATTTTATTAAATGATATTACTATCTTCGTTATGCAATCAAACCTTAAAATGAAGATAATAATAACATATAAATTAATAGAATTATCAAATAAATTAATAATTAAATATTTATTTGACAACTCTGTTTTGTTATACGTTATTATTATCTTCGCTTTGTATTTGTACTAAATAACGAAAATAATGATAACATATAACAAAATTGAGTTGTAAAATTAATATGTAATTATTACTTTATTTGACAACTCTATTTTATTATATGTTATTAATATCTTCGTTATTTAGTAAAAACTATATAACGAATATATTAATAACATTTAATAAAATAGAGTTGTCAAATAATGTAATAATTATAAAGCATTCTTCTCTTAAATTTATAATTGTGTTTCGGGTCATATTTTGAACATTAGCCATCATTTGGTCTAAAAATACGAATTTTATTCCATTTTTGTCGGGTGGTACAAAAATCGCCTGCAAAGACTAGATAAAATCGAAGACCAGGATACCCTTATAGCATTCTTCTCCAAAATTTATAATTGTGTTTCGGGTTCCATATCAGTATTCAAATACTAGCCATCGTCTTGTAAGAAAATACGGATTTCGGTCCATTTTTTTTAGGTGATACAAAAATCGCCCGAAAAGTCTAGAAAAAATCGAGGACCAAGAGACCCTTATAGCATTCTTCTCCTAAATTTATAACTCTGTTTCGGGTTCTGCATCAGAATTCAAACACTAAGCATCGTTTGGCCTGAAACTACGAACTTTGGTCCATTTTTGTTGGGTGGTACTAAAATTGCCCGAAAAATCCAGATGAAAATCGAGGATCGGGAGACCCTTGTAGCATTTGTTCTCCAAAATTTATAACTATGTTTCGGGTTCCGCGCCATATTTCAAACACTAGCTATCTTCTAGTTTGAAATTACTTATTTTGGTCCTTTTTTGTCGAGGGGTACAAAAATTCCCGAAAAGTCCAAATGAAATCGAGGACCAGAAGACTCTTATTATATCATTCTTCTCCTAAAATTATAACTGTGTATGAAATCGAGGACCGAGAGACCCTTATAGCATTCGTCTTCTAAATTTATAACTGTGTTTCTAGTTCTGTGTCAAATTTCAAACACTAACAATTGTCTTGTTTAAAAATACGGATTTCTGTCCATTTTAGTTGGGTGGTACGAAAGTCGCCCGAAACGTCAAGATGAAATCTAGGACCGGGAGACCATTATATCATTCTTCTCCAAAATTTATAATTGTGTTTCGAGTTCCGCCTAGATTTCAAACACTAGACCAAGTTTAGTCCATTTTTGCGAGGGTATGAAAATCGCCCGAAAAGTCTAGATGAAATCGTGGACTGAGAGACCCTAATAGCATTCTTCGCTAAAATTTATAATTGTCTTTCGGATTTCGCGCCAAATTTCAAACACTAGCCATTGTCTGGTCCGAAAATACGAATTTCGGTCCATTTTTGTCGGGAGGTACGAAAATCGTTGAAAAGACCAGATGAAATCGAGGACCAGGAGACCCTTATAACATTCTTATCCTAAATTTATAACTGTGTTTCGGGTTCTACCTAAGATTTCAAACACCAGCAATTGTCTTGTTCAAAAATACGGTTTTCGGTCCATTTTTGTAGGGTGGTAAAAAAAAAAGGCCCGAAAAGCCCAGATAAAATCGAGGACCGAGAGACCCTAATAGCATTCTTCGCCTAAATTTATAACTGAGTTTTGGGTTCTGCCTTAGATTTCAAACACTAGCAATTGTCTTATTAAAAAATACCGATTTCGATCTATTTTTGTCCGGTGGTGCAAAAATCACCCGAAAAGCCCAGATGAAATCGAGGACCGGGAGACCCTTATAGCATTCTTCTCCTAAATTTATAACCGAGTTTTGTGTTCCACGTCAGATTTCAAAGACTAGCAATCATCTTGTTCGAAAATACGGATTTCGGTCCCTTTTTTGTCGGGTGGTACGAAAATCACCTAAAAAGTCAAGATGAAACCGAGGACCAAGTGATCCTGATGGAATTCTTCTCCAAAATTTATTAATGGTTTTTAGGTTCCGCGCCAGATTTCAAACATTTTCCATCGTCTAGTCCGAAAATATAGATTTCGATCTTTTTTGTCGAAGTGAAAGAGAATCGCCTGAAAAGTCTAGATGAAAAGAAGGATCGAGAGAACCTTATAGCATTCTTCTCCTAAATTTATAAATGTGTTCTGAGTTCTATGTCGGATTTCAAACACTTGCAATTGTTTTGTTCAAAAATACGAATTTCAGTCCATTTTAGTCGGGTTGTAAGAAAATCACCCAAAAATACCAGATGAAATCGAGGACTGGGATACCCTTATAGCATTCTTCTCCTAAATATATAATAGTGTTTAGATTGCGAGTTAGATTTCAAAGACTGGCCATCGTCTGGTCCGAAAATATAGATTTTGGTCCATTTTTGTCGAGGGGTAGGAAAATCGCCCGAAAATTCTACATGAAATCGACGACCGAGAGACCCTTATAGCATTCTTCTAAATTTATAACTATATTTCGGGTTCCATGTCAAATTTCAAACATCAGCCATCGTTAGCTCCGAAAATACGAATTTCAATCCATTTTAGTCTAATTGGTATGAAAATTGCCCGAAAAGTCCAGATCAAATCGAGGACCGAGAGACCCTTATAGCATTCTTCTCCAAATTTATTAACTATGTTCAGGGTTCCGTGTCAGATTTCAAACACTAACCATCGTTTTGTTAGAAAATAATGATTTTGGTTCATTTTAGTAGGGTGGTACGAAAATCAACCTAAAATTCCAGATGAAATCGAGGACCGAGTGACCTTTATAGCATTCTTCTCCAAAATTTATAATTGTGTTTCGGGTTCCGCGACAGATTTCAAAAACTAACCATCGTTTTGTTCGAAAATACGAATTTCGGTCCATTTTAGTCGTGTGGTGCGAAATTCGCCCGAAAAGACCAGATGAAATCGAGGACCAGGAAACCCCTATAGCATTCTTCTCCAAAATTTATTACTGCTTTTCGGGCTCTGCGTCCGATTTCAAACACTAGCCATGTCTGGTCCGAAAATACGAATTTCGGTCCATTCTTGTTGGGTGGTACGAAAATCGCTCAAAACGTCCAGATGAAATCGAGGTCCAGGAGACCCTTATAGTATTCCTCTTCTAAATTTATAATAGTGTCTCAGGTTCCGCATCAGATTTCAAACACAAGTCATAATCTTGTTCGAAAATACGAATTTCGGTCCATTTTAGTTAGGTGGTATGAAAATCGCCCGAAAAGACCAGATGAAATCGAGGACCAGGAGACCCTTATAACATTCTTCTCCTTAATATATAATAGTGTTTTGGGTTCCGAGTCAGATTCCAAACACTAGGCATCGTCTTGTCCGAAAATATAGATTTTGGTCCGTTTTTGTCGAGGGGTACCAAAATCTCCCGAAATGTCCAGATGAAATCGACGACCGAGAGACCCGTATAGCATTCTTCTTCTAAATTTATAATTGTTTTCCGAGTTCCACGTCAAATTTCAAACACTAGAGATCGTCTGGTCCGGCAATACGGATTTCAATCCTTTTTTGTCGGGTGGTACGAAAATCACCCGAAAAGTTCATATGAAACCGAGGACCGGGAGACCCTTATTGCATTATTCACCAAAATTTATAATTGTGTTTCAGGTTCCACATCAAATTTCAAACACTAGCCTTCGTCTGTTCCGAAAATATATATTTTGGTCCTTTTTTGTCGAGGGGTAAGATAATCGTTCGAAAAGTCCAGATGAAATCGAGATCCCGCAAACCCTTATAGCATTCTTCTCCAAAATTTATAACTGTGTTTTGGGTTTGGCGGGAGATTTCAAACACTAGCTATCGTATGGTTCAAAAATACAGATTTTGGTCCATTTTCTTAAAGGGGAACGAAAATTGCCCTAAAAGTCGAGATGAAATTGAGGAGAAGAAGATTCTTGTAGCATTCTTCTCATAAATATATAACTGAGTTTTGGGTTATGCGTCAAATTTTCAAACACTAGCTATCGTCTAGTCCGAAAATACGAATTTCGGTCCATATTTGTCAGGTGGTACAAAAATACATAGTTATACATTTAGAAGAAGAATGTTATAATGGTCTATCGGTCCTCGATTTCATTTTGACTTTTCAAGTGATTTGTGTACCCCTCGACAAAAATGGACCGAAATCTGTATTTTCGGACCATAAGATGGCTAGTGTTTGATGTTTGACACATATCCCAAAACATTGTTATATATTTAGGAGAAGAATGCTTTAAGGTTCTCTAGGTCCTCGATTTCATCTGGAATTTTTCCGGCGATATTCGTACCGCCAGACTAAATTGGACCGAAATCCGTATATTTGAACAAAACGATGGCATGTGTTTGTATTTTGACGCGAAACCCGATACACATTTTTAAATTTAGATAAATAATTTTATAAGGGTCTCGTGGTCCTCGATTTCATCTGGACTTTTTGGGCAATTTTCGTACCCCTCGACAAAAATGGACCAACATCTGTATTTTCAGACCAATCGATGGATAAAGTTTGAAATCTGACCCAAAATGAGAAAAAAAATGTTATATATTTAGGAGAAGAATGCTATAAGGGTCACCCTAACCTCGATTTCATCGGGACTTTTTGGGAGATTTTCGTATACCCCGACAAAAATGGACAGAAATCCGTAATTTCCAACAAGACGATGTTTAGTGTTTCAAATGTGACACGGAACCCGATATACATTTATAGGTTTAGGAAAAGAATGCAATAAGAGTCTTTCAATCCTCGATTTCATCTTGAGTTTTCGAGCGATTTTCGTACCACCTAATAAAAATGGAGCGAAATCTGTATTTTGGGGCTAGACGAGCGCTAGTGTTTGAAATTTGATGCGAAACCCGAAACACAATTATAAATCTTGGAGCAGAATGCTTTAAGGGTCACTTGGTCCTCGATTTCATCTGGACTTTTTAGGCGATTTACGTAACACCCGACAAAAATGGATAGAAATCTGTATTTTCAAACAAGACTATGGCTAGTGTTTGAAATCTGATGTTATGAAGATATTATCAGGTTTTTTGAATCAAAACTAGTGGTATTATATGGAATCTGAAACACATTTATAAATTTAGGAGAAGAATTCTATAAAATCGCCTCAAACGTCCAGATAAAATCTATGACCGAGAGACCCTTATAGCATTCTTCTTCTAAATTTATAAATGTGATTCCAGTTCCGCGTCAGATTTCAAACACTAGCCATCATCTTGTTCAAAAATACATATATCGGTCCATTTTAGTCAGGTGGCACGAAAATTACCCGAATTGTCCAGATGAAATCGAGGAACAGAAGTCTTATAGAATTTTTCCCTAAATTTACAACTGTATTTCGAGTTCTGCATTAGATTTCAAACACGAGCCATCGTCTTGTTCGAAAATACGGATTTCAGTCCATTTTAGTCGGGTGGTACGAAAATTGCCCGCAAAGTCTAGATGTTATCGAGGACCGGGATACCCTTATAGCATTCTTCTCCAAAATTTATAATTGTGATTTGAGTTGCGCGTCAAATTTCAAACACTAGCCCTCGTCGGGTCCGAAAATACAGATTTCGGTCCGAAAATTTCCCGAACAGTGCAGATAAAATCGAGGACCGAGAGACCCTTACAATATTCTTCTCCTAAATATACAAAAGTGTTTTGCGTTATGCGTCAGATTTCAAACACTAGACATCGCCCGAAAGGTCCAGATGAAATCGAGGACCAAGCGACCCTTATATCATTCTTCTCGTTAATGTATAACATTGTTTCGGTATCTGCATCAGATTTCAAACCCTAGCAATCGTTTGGTCAATTTTAGTCGAGAGGTATGAAAATCGCCCAAAAAGTCCAGATGAAATCGAGGACCGAGAGACCATTATAGCATTCTTCTTCTAAATTTAAAACTGTATTTTAGGTTTCTGTGTCATATTTCAAATTCTAGCCAACGTCCGGTTTGAAAATACAGATTTTGGTCCATTTTTGTCGAGGGGTACGAAACTTGCCAAAATAGTCCAGATGAAATCGAGGACCGGGAGACCCTTATAGAGTTCTTCTCCTAAATATATAACAGTGTTTCGGATTCCGCATCAGATTTCAAACACATATTTTGATCCATTTTTGTTGAGGTATACAAAAATCGCCCGAAAATTCCAAATGAAATCGACGACCGAGAGACCCTTAAATCATTCTTCTTCTAAATTTGTAATTGTGTTTCGGTTTCCGCGTCACATTTCCAACACTAGCCATCATTTTGTTCTAAAACACGAAAAACGGTCCATTTTAGTCAGGTAGTACGAAAATCACCAGAAATGTCCAGATGAAATTGAGGACCAGGAGACTCTCGTAGCATTCTTCTCCAAAATTTATAAATGTGTTTGGTTCCGCGTCAGATTTCATGCACTTTCCATCGTCTGGTTCGAAAATACGGATTTCGATCCATTTTTGTCGGCTAGTAAGAAAATCGTGAAAAGTCCAGACAAAATCGAGGATTGAGATTACCGTTATAACATTCTTCTCCTAAATATATAATAGTGTTTCGGGTTCCGCATCAGATTTCAAACCATTCTGCTGAGGAGTTTTAGGAGGTTTAGAAGAATAATGAGGAGTTTTAGGAGAAGAATGTTAAAAGGGTCTCTCGGTCCTCAATTTCATCTGCATTTTTTGGGCAATTTTCGTACGACCCGTTACAAAAATGGACCAAAATCTATGTTTGAAATTTGATGCGGAACCCGAAATACTATTATATATTTAGGAGAAGAATTCTATAAGGGTCTCCCGGTCCTTGAATTCATCTGGACTATTCGGGTGATTTTTGTACCAGATTTGGGGTTCCGCGCCAGATTTCAAACACTAACCATCGTTTTGTTCGAAAATACAAATTTAGTTCCATTTAGTCGGGTGGTTCGAAAATCCCCCGAAAGGTCCTGATGAATTCTAGGACCGGGTCCAGATGATTTCATCTAGTCTTTTCGGGCGATTTTCGTACCACCCGACGATGGTTAGTTTCTTAAATATGACGTGGAACCTGAAATACTGTTAGAAATTTTGGAGAAGAATGCAATAAGGGTTACCTAGTCCTCGATTTCATTTGGACTTTTCGGGCGATTTTCGTACTAGCCGACAAAAATGGACCGAAATCTGTATATTTGGACCAGACGATGGCTTTTATTAGAAATCTGACGCGGAACCCGAAAGACTGTTATAAATTTAGAAGAAGAATGCTATACGAGACTCCTAGTCCAACTGTTTGAGCGATTTTCATACCCCAAAGGGTCTGTCGATCCTCGACTTCATCTGGACTTTTTGGGCGATTTTCATACCCCTCGACAAAAATTGACCAAAATCTGTTTTTTTTTACTAGACGATTGCTACTTTTTGAAATCTGACCCGGAACCCGAAACACGATTATATATTAAGAAGAAAAATGATATAAGGGTCGCTCAGTCCTCGATTTCATCTGGACTTTTTGGGCGATTTTCGTACCACAAGACAAAAATGGTCTGAAATCTGTATTTTCGAACAAGACCATGTCTGGTGTTTGAAAATAGACGCATAACGCGAAACACTGATTTATATTTAGGAGAAGAATGTTGTAAGGGACTCTTGGTCCTCGATTTCATCTAGACTTTTCGGCAATTTTCGTACCACCTGACAAATATGGACCGAAATCTGTATTTTCCGACCAGACGAGGGCTAGTCTTTGAAATTTGACCCGGAACCCAAAACACAGTTATAAATTTTGGAGAAGAATGCTATAAGGGTCTGCCGATCCTCGATTTCATCTGCACTTTTCGGGCAATTTTCGTACCACCCGACTAAAATGGACCGAAATCCGTATTTTGGAACAAGTAGATGGCTAGTGTTTGAAATATGACACGGAACCCGAAACACAGTTATAAATTTAGGAGAAAATTCTATAAGAGTCTTCTGGCCCTCGATTTCATATGGACATTTCGTGGAATTTTCGTGCCACCCGACTAAAATGGATTGATATACGTATTTTCGAACATGATAGTGAATAGTGTTTGAAATCTGACGTAGAACCCAAAACACAATTATAAATTTAGAAGAAGAAAGCTATAAGGGTCTCTCAGTTCTCGATTTCATATTGACTTTTCAGGCGTTTTTCGTACCCCTCGACAAAAATGGACCAATATCTATATTTTCTGACTAGACGATGGCTAATGTTTGAGATCTGACGCAGAACCTGAAACACTATTATATATTTAAGAGAAGAATGCTATAAGGGTCTCCAAGTACTGGATTTCATCTGGACGTTTAGGTCGATTTTCGTACAACGCGACAAAAATGGACCGAAATTCGTATTTTTGAACAAGACGATGGATAGTGTTTGAAATCTAACGCCGAACCCATAACACTGTTATAAATTTAGGAGAAGAATAATATAAGAGTCTCCTGGTCCTGGATTTCATCTGGACATTTCGGGCGATTTTATTTCCACCTGACAAAAATGGACCGAAATCTGTATTTTCGGACCAAACCAGGGCTAGTGTTTGAAATTTGAAGCGGAACCGAAAACATAGTTATAAATTTTGGAGAAGAATGCTATAAGGGTCTCCTTGTCCTCGATTTCATCTGGACTTTCCCGGCGAGTTTCGTACTACTCGACAAAACTGGACCAAAATATGCATTTACGGACTAGACGATGGCTAGTGTTTGAAATCTGAAGCGGAACCTGAAACACAATTATATATTAAGGAGATGAATGCTATAAGGGTTTCCTGGTCGTCGATTTCATTTGTACTTTTGGATCAATATTCGTAACACACGCAAAAAATGGACCGAAATCTGTATTTTCGAACCAGAAGAGGGTTAGTGTTTGAAATTTGACGTGGAACATGAAATACTGTACTTTCGTGCGATTTTCATACCACCAGACTAAAATGGATTGAAATCCGTATTTTCGGACTAGACGATGGCTAGTGTTTGAAATTTGACATGGAACCTGAAGTACATTAATAAATTTAGAAGAAGAATGCTATAAGGGTCTCTCAGTCGGCGATTTCATCTGGATTTTTCGGGCGATTTTCATACCCCTCATAAAAAATGGACCAAAATCTCTATTTTCGGACCAGACGATGGCTAGTTTTTGAAATTTGACCCGGAGTCTGAAACAATGTTATAAATTTAGGAGAAGAATGCTACCAAGGTGTCTCGGTCCTCGATTTTATCTGGTATTTTTTATTGATTTTCGTACCACTCGACTAAAATGGACCTAAATTCGTATTTTGGAACAAAACAATGGCTACTATTTAAAATCTGACACGGAACTCGAAACACAATTAAAAATTTAGGAGAAGAATGTTATAAGGGTCTCTCGGTCCTCGATTTCATCGGGACTTTTCTGGATATTTTCTTACCCCTCGACAAAAACGGACCGAAATCTGTATTTTCGGACTAGACGATGGCAAGTGTTCGAAATATGTCACGAAACTTACAAACCAGTAATAAATTTTGGAGAAAAATGCTATCAGGGTTTCCCGGTCCTCGATTTCATCTGGGCATTTCGGTCGATTTTCAGACCACCCGACTAATATGATCCGAAATTCGTATTTCTGAAAAAGATAATTGTTAATTTTTGAAATCTAGTGCGAAACCCGAAACAGAGTTATAAATTTTGGAGAAGAATGCTATAAGGATCTCTCGGTCCTCGATTTAATTTGGACTTTTCTAGAGATTTTCGTACCTCCCAATGAAAATGAACTAAAATCTGTATTTTCAGACCTGACTTTGTCTAGTGTTTGAAATCTAGCGCGGAACTCGAAACACAGTTATAAATTTTTTAGAAGAATGCTAAAAGTGTATCTCGGTCGTCGATTTCATCTGGACTTTTCGTGCAATTTTCATACGATATAACTAAAATGAACTGAAATCCGTAATTCGAAAAAGACTATGGCTAGTGTTTGAAATCTGACGTGGAACCTGAAACAAAGTTATAAATTTTGAAGAAGAATGACATAAGGGTCTCTCGGTCCTAGATTTCATCTGGACTTTTAGGGCGATTTACGTACCGCCCGACTAAAATGGACCGAAATCCATATTTTCGAGCAAGACGATTATTGTGATTGAAATATGACGCGGAAACCGAAACACAGTTATAAATTTAGAAGAGGAATGCTATAAGGGTTTCTCGGTCCTCGATTTCATATGGACTTTTTGGGCGATATGCGTACCCCTCCACAAAAATGGACCGAAATCAATATTTTCGGACCAGACGATGGCTAGTATTTGATATTTGACGTGGAACCCGAAACATTGTTATGTATTTAGAAGAAGAATGCTTTAAGGTTCTCCAGGTCCTCGATTTCATCTGGACTTTTCGTGCGATTTTCATACCGCCAGACTAAATTGGACCGAAATCTGTATTTTTGAACAAGACGATGGCTTCTGTTTGTAATCCGACGCGGAACCCGATACACAGTTATATATTTAGATGACGAATGTTATAAGGGTCTCTCTATCCTCGATTTCATCTGGACTTTTTACGCAATTTTCGTACCCCTCGACAATAATGGACCAAAATTTGTATTTTCAGACTAAACGATGGCTAGAGTTTGAAATCTGACCCGAAATGAGAAAGATTGTTATATATTTAAGAGAAGAATCATATAAGGGTCACCCGAACAAGAATGCTCTAAGATTCTTTCGGTCCTCGATTTCATTTGGAATTTTCAGGCGATTTTCGTACCATATAACAAAAAAAGACTGAAATCTGTATTTTCGAACTACACGAGGGATAGTGTTTGAAATTTGACCCGGAATCTGAAGCTCATTTATAAATTTTGGAGAAGAATGCTTTAAGGGTCACCTGGTCCTCTATTTCATCTGGACTTTTAAGGCGATTATCGTACCACCTGATAAATATGAACAGAAATGTGTATTTTCGGATCAGACGATGGCTAGTGTTTGAAAATCTGACGCAAAACCCAAAACTCAATTATAAATTTAGGAGAAAAATGCTACAAGAATCTTCTTCTCCAAGATTTCATCTAGACTTTTAGGGCAGTTTTCGTTCCCCTTGACAAAAATGGACCAAATTCTATATTTTCGAACCAGAAGAAAGCTAGTGTTTGAAATCTGCTGCAGAACCCGAAACACAGTTATAAATTTTGGATAAGAATGCTATAAGGGTTTCCCAGTCCTCGATTTCATCTGGACTTTCCGAACGATTTTCTTACCCCTCGAAAAAAAAGGACCAAAATCTATATTTTTGGAACAGACGAAGGCTAGTGTTTGAAATTTGAAGCGGAACCTGAAACACAGTTATAAATTTAGGAGAAGAATGCTATAAGGGTCTCCCGGTCCTCGATTTCATCTGGGCTTTTCGAGCGATTTTTGTAAAACCCGAGAAAAATGGACCGAAATCCGAATTTTTTAACAAGACAATTGCTATTGTTTGAAATCTTATGTGTTGTAAAATATGACCTCTATTGTCTAAAAAGGTATATGACCCTAAACCCTAAACCCTAAACCCTAATGATCAATCACGGTCCCATGGAATTGTTTCTAAGCGAAGGTTCACACTTACATGTATTGACCAATTACTAGTTCAACACATACAGTAATTGTTCTACAAATTAATCAAGATACAAGCATGCAATCAAGATCAATAATACAGTCATACAATGAATCTCACACAAGAAGTTGTTTGTCCATTTGAGTGTTTGTGAGATCATTTTCTTTTTCTCTCAAGAGGTCTTTTTCATCTCTTTATTGATTATGAATAATCGTTGGTTCTGGGTCTGAAAAAGCAACATTAAAGGTTATTCAAATGTTATCAAAAGTTCTTAGAGAAAATGATTGAAAACCGTATATATAGTTTCTGAAAAACAACATATAAATCGATTTCCCAATCGATTCATTAATGTAATAAAACAGGCTCATCGATTTATTGCAAGTCTTGTTTTTTCTTGAATCTTGAAACTACATAAACTAATCGATTACCTAATCGATTATTTTAATACACTTTTCAGAAGATTATGTGTAGTTTATATGTGAGTCGATTGCATAATCGATTTAAGGTGTTTTTGCTCCAACAACGAGATCAAAACAATCGATTACCCAGTCGATTCATTAAGTCACATAATCGATTCATTAATACACATAATCGATTTGGCCATATATTGAGTGTTTCCTGTAACTCAAATTTTTGTGTCAATCGATTTGCGAATCGATTGGGTTTAAAACAGGGATTTAGCTTATTTCAAGTAAATCAATGTGCCAATCGATTAAGTGTTATGTTTCTGAAAAGAGTGATTTTACCAGTTTGTTCAGGTCAATCGATTTCCTAATCGATTGATACCAAACTTGTTTCAATTGAATTTTTCACAATGGATTGTCCAATCAATTGTGTTTGTCACAGATCATGTTCCTTATGAAATCTTATTTACGAAATCGATTGGCCAATCGAATATCGTATTAAATGGCTTGGCCTTGTGACTTGCACAATCGATTTGTCAATCGATGTATCCAATCAGCTTTAGTCTTTGTGATTTGAACAATTGATGTGTCAATCGATTAGCGTGCTAAACGGCTTGCCTCTGACTTGCACAATTTTTATCAATGATTGTGCCAGTCGATTGCCTAATCGATTGTTTAATCACAGACTACACACTTTCATACAACCCTTTTACAGAACCGATTGCCTAATCGATTTGCTCAGTAGATTTTCCAACTTTTGTTGATTCCTTGAGTTCCAAGCAATTGTCTCAAGTATGTAGGGTTGAATTGTTGTTCCTGAAATCTTACTCAGTTAAAATGTTAGATTTATCACATAATGTATGAACATTGTATGTTTGTTAATTACGTCAAAATTAGGATTAAGGGGACTTAAGTCCAACAATCTCCCCCTTTTTGCATAAGTGACAAGCATACAATTTTAACTTGAGTTTAGCATTTCAAGGAATTTACCAATATAGGTACCAGTAACAGAGCATAATATCAGAGCATAAGTACCAATATTATTTACCAAAATCTGAGTAATTTAAGTAGTCATCAGAGCAACAATTTGCAGCAGCAGCAGCAGAAACAACAAAAGTAGCCGGTAATAAAAGTTACCACAAGTTATAATTTCTCTCCCCCTTTGTCAGTTAATGCAAAAAACAGTAAAAGGAGAGAGTAGCAAAATGAATTTTCTCCCCTATGTCAGTAAACATAAGCACTGGGGATAATTATGGTGTCAGAGCAAATAAATATCAGTGTATCAGAGCAAAAACATATGTAGATTAAACAGATTATGGCAATATAGATCAGAGAACAAATAAAAAAAAAACGCGCTCATATGTCATATATTGAAGAAAATAGTACACGCAATAACAAGACATTACATCACAACAAAGAACTAAAAACCTAATCACCTAAACTAGCTGTTCCTCACTATTAGCCAAGGGAGAGTAGAGAGACCGCTGTATTACCCTCAGCAGGAGTCTCCTCAACGTGAGGTTCAGAACTATCTAGGGTAGTGGGATTTTGTTCCTCTGTTACTTGCCGATCGATATCTGCAATGTCTACAAAAGATAGCTTAATGCCTAAATGAACTTGTATCACATCAACATTCTGAACAACTGAGTTCAGAGATGCATGGAGTGTCTTCAAAGCAGCTTCCATTCGATCATTTGACGCTTGCATCTTAGCGTTGTGAGCCGCCTGAGCTTCCATAAACTCTAGCATCTTTGCGAAGAACTCAGGAGGGGCTGCTACTGGCTCAGCAGCTTGTTGTGTAGTAGACTGAACAGGTTCAGCATATGGTAGGGGCCTTATCCAGATACCATTCACCCTTTTCAATTGCATTTGATTGACAATTGATTCACCAAAAATAAGGGTGGTTTTTGAAGATTCTTCATCGACAAGTGACACCTTGAAATGTCTCAGAATCTTGGTGATTAACTGGGGATAGGGCAGCACCAGCTTGCTTTGCGATGCTTCCATCATATGCTTCAGCACTATCCATGTCCAGCTCATCTTGAGCTCTTTGGACAGTCCCCAAAACAGCAGTATGTCCAGCTTCTGGACGACGGCATGGTTTCCGGATCGGGGCACCAGCATCCGGGTTAAAGTGTACATAAGCATCCGATGATGGACCTTCATTTGACCAATCGGCAGCGAAATAGTTTCGACAAAGCCTTCGACCATGAGGTCCTTCCCATCAGTGTGTGTCTATCAAAAGAAACTTCCAGCCTTCATCTGCAGTTTCAGCCTCAGAACTGCCATCAATTGATTTCCCATGGAAGGGTAGTCCTGACAGAGTTGAGAAATCTTCAAAAGATAGGATGATCCTCTTGCCTTTGACTTCAGCCTTGAAGCCATTATCAGTGAGCTTGAAGGTGGAATAGAATGCTCTTATTAACTTCGAAACAAGTGTCAAGGAGGAGAGAGAAAGTTTTCAAGACCATGAAACCTCAAATGGTATTGGAAAGTAAATCCATCTGAATCAAAATAGGAGAAATATAGAGTCCTAGCCTCATGGATTTTTCTTTTTAGAAAATCAGGTGGGATAACAAATTCTGCAGCTTTATCCTTGGACGAAGGAGCTTTCTTTGGAGGAGGAGAAGAAACCTTTTTCTTCTTTTCTGAGTAACCTCTTCATAGCATAAGCCATGAGCTTCTTAGTAGGGGGCTCCTTTCGTTTCTTTGATTTTCCTTGATCAACAGCAGCACTTTGCCTTTGTCTTTGGCAAGTATTTTGTGGGTAGGAATTGGAAACCTATTTTAACATGGTTGGTGGGGAAGAAGGGGTTCGCCTACTAGAAGATGAAGATGGTGATGGAGTTCTGGGTTGGGTTTGTTTAACACGAGCCATTGTAGGAGAGATTATGTGTTTGAATGCAGAGATAAATCAAGGTTGGTTGGGAAAAAACAGAGTATTGAGAAATAGCAGAGAGATTTGAGAAATTCTGGAAAAAAGTTGTGAAGAAATCGATTGGTAACTGTTCCTTTTTAAACCTTCAGACGCGACAATCGATGTCCAAATCATTATGTTACCGTTGTTTGGGGAAGGCACAATCGATTTAGTAGAATCTTGCATCTAACGGCTAGTAAAAGTAAGTCACAACGGTCATATCGTGAATCGATTCCCAAATCGATGTCCTTTATTTACTCAATCGATGTTCAAATCGATGTTCTTTAAAGTGGAGAATATGAAATACTGAACTAGTCGATTTCCAAATCGACGCTCGGGCTAGAGTCTGGAAAGCGTTCCAGTTTTTTTGAAGTATGGGGCCAACGAAATCGATGTTCCAATCGATTCTTTAAACTATATACCAAGCTAGCAATCGATTACCCAATCGATTGGACTGGAAATATCAAGCACCAGAAGCTTCCTATGATTTGGTACAAAGATAAGATCTCACTAGGATCTAAGATCCCTAGTTTCATCCTAATATGAAGGAAGCTTTCTCTGGGCAAAGCTTTGGTAAAGATGTCACCAGCTGATCAGCTGTATTGACATATTCAAGCTTAATGATCCCATTTTGAAATTGGTCCTTATAAAGTGATGCCTTACCTCTATGTGCTTGGTCCTAGAGAATGCATCACCGGATTTCTTAGTAATGCTGATTGCACTTGTGTTATCACACAAGATAGGTACAGTCCTAAATCAACACGAAAATCAGATAGATGTTGCTTCATCCAAAGGATCTGTGCACAACAGCTTCCAGTGGCAATGTACTCAGCTTCAGCTGTTGATAGTGCAATGCTGGTTTGTTTCTTGCTAAACCAAGACACAAGGAGTTTTTCCTAGTAAGTGACAAGTACCAGAAGTACTTTTCTTATCTGTTTGCATCCGGAAAAATCTGAATCTGAATACCCAACTAAAGTGCAGGTTGATCCCTTAGGATACCACAAGCCTAGACTCTTAGTCCCTACTAGATATCTGAATATCCTTTTGGATTGGATGGTATCTTGAACGACATGCAGACACTGAAACATTGAATGTCAGGCCTGCTTGCTGTATATATAGCACCGGATTTATCCATTCCCCTAAACCGTTGCTACACATCTACAGGTTT
>PGTU02011677.1:0-23792 GCA_002896215.2 Cicer echinospermum | reverse complement strand
TTTAACCAATCTCTGTGCATCAATAAGTTTCATTTGTGTCATATAGTATGTAACTATTTAACGTCTTTTTCGTCCTCCTTAGAGCTTATCTAGTCATATTAGGTTTTTAACCAATCTTGTGCATCCAATAAGTTCTTATGTGTCATTGAAGATAACATTTGGTCATTTTCGTCCTCCCTAGCTTATTCTTGTCCAATTAGGTTTTTAACCAATCTTGTGATCAATAGATTCATGTGTCACTGGATGAACATTTTGGTCATTTTCGTCCTCCCTAGCTTATTCTGTCCAATTAGGTTTTAACCAATTGTGCATCCAATATAGTTTTGTGTCATTGATGAACATTGTCAATTTCGTCTTGTACATTATCTCTAGTTCTAATTAGGTTTTTAACCAATCTGTGCATTCCAATATGTTTGTGTCATTGGATGAACATTTAGGTCATTTTTAGTCCTCCCTAGCTATTCTTGTCACATTAGGTTTATTATCCAATCTTTGGCATATAAGTTATTGTTCATTGTGAACATTTTATCATTTCTCTCCCTTAGCTTATTCTTGTCAATTAGGTTTTAACCCAATTGTGATGCCAATTAGTGTGCTTTGTCGTCATGGCAATTAACATTTAGGACATTTTGTCCTCCCTTAGGTTTAGTCTTCAGGAATTAGAAGTATTTAACCATCTGGCATACCCAAAAGTTCCATTTTGTCAATTGGAGATGAACAGTTAGGTCATTTTTCTTCTCTCCCTTAGACTTTGTCCAATTAAAGTTTTTAACCAATCTTGTGCATGCAATTGTTGGATTTTGATCCTTTGATTCCTAATTTTGACATAATTAATAATTCAAGCAATGTTCATACAATACATGATAAATCTAATATTTGAATTGAGCAAGATTTCAGGAACAACAATCAAATCCTACACACTTGGAACAGGTTGCTTGGAACTCAAGAAATCAACAAAAGTTGACTTTTGACTGATGCAAATCGATTGGGAAATCGATTTCATAACAAGGGTGTAAGGAAACACAACTGTTTGTGTTGGTATAATCGATTGGCAATCGACTGACTAAATTAGAAATGAAAATTGCACAAGTCAGTAGCACCCCAGTTTTGAGGGTAATCGATTGACAAATCGATTATACATCTCACAAAGTAAACCGGATTGAAATACATCGATTGGGAAATCGATTGGACAAGTCACAGTGATACCCAGTTTTAATGGTAATCGATTGGCTAATCGATTGCTTAAATATCACTTGCAAATAACTTTTTCCTGTGACATACAAATCGATTGGACAATCTATGTTGTAAAATTTCAATCAAGTTAAATTTAGTTGCAATCGATTGGGAAATCGATTGAACTAACTCCCAGGTAAGAACTTTTTCAGACAAATACATATAAATCGATTGGCACGTCGATTAGTATCAAAATAGCTGAGTCACTGACATAAACACAATCGATTGGCAAATCGATTGACAGAACCTTTTGAAAACCCAGTGAACTCTGAGCGTGTGATCAAATCGATTTTAAGTATTTGTTAATCGATTATGAAGACTTGATAAATCGATTACGCAATCGTTTGATATGTGTTTCAGTTTGAACATAACATCTGCAATCGATTACGAAATCGATTCATATCAGTCTTAACATAATTACTGAAAAATTATTGTTTAAAGAATCGATTGGCAAATCGATTAGCTTATATAGTTTCAAGATTCAAGAAAAACAAGACACACGATAATCGATTGGCAAATCGATTAGACTGGTTTATCACTTTATGAAATCGATTGGTAAATCGATTGATTAATATGTTTTTCAGAAACTATATAAACTGTCTTCAATCATTCTTTCATATAATAATGATAACAATCTGAAATATACTTTGAATATTCTTGATATACAATAACACTTGGTTAATACACTGAGATTACTTTTTCAGATCAAAGAAAAAGAAGATTATCAACAATCAAAAAGATAGCTGGAAAAGTGATCTTGAAAGACAAGGGTTCTCATAAACAATCTTTGAATATCCAGAATTGTGAGAAGCCATATTGACCAAGATTGAAGACTACTTTTTGTTCTTCTTAATTCTGTTTGTAATAATTCTTTAAAACAAAAACGAAAGCGAGGAAAATCCAGCTAGAAACTGGTGACTACTTTCTTGGGTGAGAGTGCTCAACAAGAAAGAGTTGTACTTTGATTCTGTGTTAGGTTGCTGAGTATCTACAAGGATCAGAGGGTGATCAATAGGAAAGAGATCATTAAGATAGATAGGTTTCGGAGAGGAAACTGGACAATCTGTAATTGATTCTTTCTATTGGAGAAGAAAATCTGAAATCCGTTTGGATTTGCAGGACTGGATGTAGGTTGTCAAGTTGACAACTGAACCAGTATAAATTCTTGGTGCAATCTTCTCTAACCTTAACTCCTTTAATTTTCTATCTTGATATATTTGTATATGTGATTAATATTAGATGCATGTTAAACATATTCTGTGATAAGTAATATTGTTTAATCTGATAATTTGACTTGTATGCATCTTAGTTGATCTCATATCAATCTAACAGAACTTGCTAATCTTGTATGCCACAATTTAATTTCCGTTGTGTGTATGAAATTGATTTAATTTCGTAAAGAACTGATACATTCTGATATATTTCTATTATTACGAGGTCGTATATACCAACAATTAGCCTCAGAGCCTAACTTTTCGAGAGGTAACACTCATAAAAGCACTATGGCCTCAAACGATTTTCTGGGAGAAGGCGCATCGTTAGCAAGACCTCCAGCTTTCAATGGAACAGCTTATATGTACTGGAAGCACAGGATGCTAATCTTCTTGGAAGCTAGTGGCATAGACATCCTTGACGCTGTTGAAAACGGTCCATACATTCCCAAGATCGCAGGAACAAATGACTCAATGATTATCAAACCTAGAGCCGACTGGTCAGACGACGACAAGAAAAAGGTAGGTTATAATTCTAAAGGCTAAGAGCATTATAACATCTGCTCTTTGTGCAGAAGAATTCTTAGAGTGTCAAACTGCAAGTCAGCAAAAGAAATGTGGGACATTCTTCAAGAAACACATGAAGGAACCACAGACGTGAAGAGAGCTCGCGTAAACACACTTATGCACGAGTATGAGTTATTCAGCATGAAAAAGGGACGAATCCATCAGTGATCTGCAAACCAGATTCACACACATTGTGAATAATCTTCATGCATTGGGAAAACAAGTGGACAACGAACAACAGATTGGAAAAATAATGAGATGTCTAACCAGAGAGTGGCAGCCAAAAATAACAGCCATAGCAGAATCTAAAGATCTAGCAAAGATGACGACTGCAACTTTGTTTGGAAAACTAAGGGAGCATGAAATGGAATTACATCGGCTGGATGAATCAGAAATGGAAAGCCGCAAAAAGAAAGGACTATCCCTGAAGGTTCAAGCTCAGCAATCGAAAACCGAATCAGATAGCTGCTCAGATCAATCCAGTAGTGAATCTGAAGAGCCGGAAATCGGGTTGCTTGTCAAGAAATTCAAGAAGTTTCTGAAGAAG
Organism: Cicer echinospermum; assembly: GCA_002896215.2. NCBI lineage: Eukaryota > Viridiplantae > Streptophyta > Magnoliopsida > Fabales > Fabaceae > Cicer > Cicer echinospermum. The sequence continues at coordinate 20,234 of PGTU02011677.1, read as the reverse complement.
AAAGACAACAAGTTCAGAAAACCATCTAGCTCCAAGACTACTGACAACAAGACCATTACATGCTATGAATGTGGTAAAACTGGTCACATAAAGTCAGAATGCTACAAATTGCAAAACAAGAATAGAGCTACAAAATCAAAAGGCAAGGAACCAGTCACCAAAACCAGAAAAGCTTATATTGCATGGAATGATAACGATGAATCCTCTGCATCTTCTGATGAAGAAGAAGTCAACTTGTGTCTCATGGCAGATACAGATTCAGAATCAGAAAATGAGGTTAGTTCACAATCTAATCCAACATATGATGAGCTACAAGAAGCTTTCAATGAACTGCATGATGATTATGTGAATTCCATAAAACAGTTGTTAAGCACAAAGAAAATGCTTGAACAAATGAATGTTGAACATAAAGAAATTGAAATTTATGTGAACAACTGAAAAAGGATTCACAGGAAAAATCTGCAAAGTGCATTGAACTTGAAAATACTGTTGCATCATTAAAATCTGATTTATTAAATTTTGCAAATAGTAAAGATAAGCTGAATGTCATACTTAGCAATCAAAGACATGTTCATGAAAAATCTGGTTTAGGATATACACCAAATATGCATGTCAAAAGAAAAAATAAAAACAGATCTGGTATTGGTTATATGCAAACCAGAAATGTCAAACATGGTCAAAAAACTGCTATTGCTAAGAGTATGTATGACATCTTTACTAAACCAAATAAACATTCATCCTTTGATGGCAAATGTCATTTCTGTTGCAGAAAGGGACATTTTGTGTCTAATTGCAAATTTAAAAAATTAGCCAATCAAGGATGGAAGCTAGTTTGGATAGAAAAGAAATCTGTGTTTGACACTAACCAACCAGGACCCAATTTAAATTGGGGACCTAAAACAAAATTCTGATTTTGTATTGCAGGTGTGCTTGACATCCACGAAACACTCATGGTATCTAGATAGCGGATGCTCAAAGCACATGACTGGTGACAAATCCAAATTCCTGTCCCTGACATTAAAGGAAGGAGGCTTTGTCAAATATGGTGATAACAACAGAGGAAAAATCATTGGAATTGGTGATGTAGGCGATGAATCAACTGCAGTAATCAAAAACGTGCTATATGTTGAAGGATTAAAGCACAACTTACTGAGTATAAGCCAGCTATGTGACAAAGGTTTTCAAGTAAGTTTTTCATCACAATCTTGCATTATTGAGCATAAAGATGACAAACACATAAAGCTGATTGGGGACAGAATTAACAACATTTACATGTTGGATTTCAATTCTGTACCAAGTGCAGTATGCTGCTTGTTATCCAACTCAGATGAAACATGGCTTTGGCATAAAAGAATTGCTCATATACACATAAATCATTTGAATAAACTTGTCAGCAAACAGTTAGTCTTAGGTCTACCAAATAGGAAGTTCTCTAAAGATAGACTGTGTGATGCATGTGAGAAAAGTAAACTGGTTAAGACTCCATTTCCTCTATAGACTTGGTTAGAACAAATAGAGTTTTACAACTAGTTCACATGGACCTTTTTGGACCTGCCCAAGTTAAGAGTTTAGGTGGAAACCTGTATGGATATGTGCTGGTTGATGATTATTCTAGATTCACATGGACTTACTTTTTAGCTCATAAAAGTGATACATTCTCTGTTTTCAAAAAGTTTGCTGCTTTAGTACAAAATGAGAATGATCTGAAAATTGTTTCAATAAAAAGTGATCATGGAGGTGAATTCCAAAATGATCTTTTTCAAAATTATTGTGAATCAAATGGAATCAACCACATTTATTCTGCCCCTAGGACACCACAGCAGAATGGGGTAGTGGAGAGGAAAAATAGATCCCTAGAAGAGTTAGCTAGGACCATGCTTAAAGACTCCAACCTACCTAAGTACTTTTGGGCAGATGCAATTAGTACAGCCACCCATGTTGTGAATAGAGTTCTCATTAGGCCCCTGCTTAGGAAAACACCCTATGAGCTTTACAAGGGTAGAAAACCAAACCTGTCCTACTTTAGAATCTTTGGTTGTAAGTGCTTTGTTTTGAACAATGGCAAAGAACACCTAGGAAAGTTTGACCCTAAGGCAGATGAAGGTATCTTTCTAGGATATTCCCAAACTAGTAAGGCCTATAGAATCTACAACAAAAGAACAAAAACCATAGAAGAGTCAGTTCATGTAAAGTTTGATGAATCTTTTACAGAAAACTTGAACAAAACTCCTTCTAAGGTTATTGACATTTTGGATGATGTTGTAGAATCTGAACCACTAGAACAACCTATAGCTGACCCTCCAACTAGTTCTGACCCTGTAGAACCTATAGAAACCTGTGAGTTGCCTAAGGAATGGAAGTTCAACAGAAACCACCCTTTAGACAACATTATAGGCGATATCTCTAAAGGTGTTGCAACTAGGAGAAGCCTTAGTCAGTTTTGTAACTTTACAGCCTTTGTATCTCAGATTGAACCTAAGAACATTAAGGAAGCCCTGCTAGATAGTGAGTGGATACTTGCTATGCAAGAGGAGTTAAACCAGTTTGAGAGAAACAAGGTGTGGAGTTTGGTACCTAGGCCAGAGGGTAAGCATGTTATAGGAACTAGGTGGGTGTTCAGAAATAAGTTAGATGAGAATGGTGTGATAACTAGGAATAAAGCCAGATTAGTTGCAAAGGGTTATAGTCAAGAAGAAGGAATAGACTTTGATGAAACCTATGCCCCAGTAGCTAGACTAGAAGCCATAAGAATTTTATTGGCTTATGCATGTATCATGGACTTCAATCTATATCAAATGGATGTGAAGAGTGCCTTTCTCAATGGAGACCTCCAAGAGGAAGTCTTTGTTAGTCAAACACCTGGTTTTGAAAATCCTGATTTGCCTAACCATGTGTATAAACTCTCAAAGGCCCTCTATGGGTTAAAACAAGCTCCAAGAGCTTGGTATGAGAAACTCAGCACTTTCCTCATTCAACAAAGTTTTTCAAGAGGAAATGTTGATAAGACACTCTTTACAAAAACTACTGAAAATGACATCTTGCTGGTCCAAATTTATGTTGATGACATAATATTTGGATCAACAAATGATAAACTTTGCAAAGAATTTGAAAATTTAATGAAAGGTAAATTTGAAATGTCAATGATGGGTGAACTGTCATATTTCTTGGGATTTCAAATTAACCAAAGCAAGCAAGGCATTTTCATTAGTCAATCTAAATATTGTTCTGATTTGATAAAGAAATTTAACTTTGATAAACTTAAGTCCATTGATACACCCATGAGTCAAGGAAATTTCTTAGACCGAGATGAGAAAGGTAAACCTGTAGATGTTACTAGATTTCGTGGTATGATTGGATCTCTGCTCTACCTTACAGCAAGCCGACCAGATATTATGTTCAGTGTTTGTATGTGTGCAAGGTATCAATCGAATCCGAAGGAATCTCACCTCAGTGCAGTAAAGAGAATTTTCAGATACTTGGTAGGTACTAAAAGTCTTGGTTTGTGGTATCCAAAAGGATCAACATGTACATTGATTGGTTATTCAGACTCAGACTTTGCTGGTTGTAAACTTGACAGGAAAAGTACTTCAGGAACTTGTCATCTGCTTGGTAATTCTCTAGTGTCTTGGTTCAGTAAGAAGCAAACAAGTATTGCATTGTCTACTGCAGAAGCTGAATACATAGCAGCTGGGAGCTGTTGTGCTCAAATTCTGTGGATGAAACAACATTTAATGGACTTCGGTGTCGATTTGGGAACAGTGCCGATCATGTGTGATAACACAAGTGCTATCAGCATAACCAAGAACCCAGTAATGCATTCAAGGACAAAACACATTGAGGTAAGGCATCACTTCATAAGAGACCACTTTCAGAATGGAGTTATCAAACTTGAGTATGTGAACACTACAGAACAAATTAGCTGATATCTTCACAAAAGCATTACCAAAAGAAAGTTTTTTGAATATAAGGATGAAACTAGGGATCATTGATCCTAGTGAAGTATGAGTTTTTGATGATTCTGGTAGTTTTCAGTAATGTTTTCCAGTTAAATCGATTTGGAAATCGATTACCAGCATGGTAAATGGTTTATAAAATCGATTTGGGAATCGATTACTTTAGCCCAGGATTCAAAGTTTCAGAAATTTTTTTTTAACTTTCACGAGCATCGATTTGGAAATCGATTAGTTAAGTGTTCAACTTTAAGACAATCGATTTGGGAATCGATTAAGTAAAACTGGAACTCGATTTGAACATCGATTTGAAATGTGACCGTTATCCAAAATTACTAGCCGTTGGAACTTCATCATTACTGAATCGATTGAGGATTCCCAGCAACGGTAACCTAATCGATTGGGAAATCGATTTACTAGGTCAAGAGTATAAATAGGAACAGTTCTAAATCGATTTCTGCACTCTGTTTTCCAGATTTTCTCTGCTTTTCTCTTGTGTTCTTCATTCTTCTGTCTCTGCATTTGTTTGAATCTGCATTCTACACTCTACCTTCTTCGAATCTACACCAACTTGTTGATATGGCCCGTGTAAAACAGACTCAAGCACGCACTCCATCTCCATCATCTTCTTCCACCAGTGAAACACCATCACCACCCCCAACTTTGACAAAAAGAGTACCCATCCCAACTCACAAAATACTTGCAAAAGACAAAGGAAAAGCTCCTGCCCCAATCCAAGAAAAGCCGAAGAAACGGAAGGAACCCCCTACTGAAAAGCTCATGGCTGATGCCATGAAAGAGATTACTCAGAAAAGGAAGAAGAAGCCCAATTCTTCTCCACCTCCCAAGAAGGTCTCTGTACCGAAGGAAAAGGAGGTACAACCATCTCTGTCTACAGACTTCGCAAAAAGAAAAATTCATGAGGCTAGAACCATGGATTTTGAATATTTTGATGTTGTGGAATTCACTTTTCAGAACCACCTCAGGTTTCATGGATTGGAGAATTTTCTGTCTTCTACACTTGACAGCTATCCTAGGCTAATCAGGGAGTTTTATTCTACATTTAAGATGACTGATGAAGGTTTTACTGCTTCAGTTAAGGGAAAAAGGATTACAATGACTTTTGATGATTTCTCAACTTTATCTGGATTACCTTTCTATGGCAAATCTATTGATGGCAGCTCAGAAGCTGATGCTGCTGATGAAGGTTGGGAAGAAACACTTGATAGGCATACCGCAGTTAAAGACCTGATGGTCGATGGGTTTGTTGAATCGATTTCACTGCCCATTGGTCAAATGAAGGTTCAACAGAGGATGTTGATGTATGCTCTGACGCGTATGCTGGTACCAAGATCGGGAAACCATGCAGTAGTCCAGAAGTTGGACATCATACTGTTATGGGGCTTATCCAAAGAGTTAAGGATGAGCTGGTGTTGGATTGTGCTAAGGCACATGTTGGAAGCATCTCAAAGCAAGCTGATGCTGCCTTATCCACAGTTGATCACTAAAATTCTCAAACACTTCAAGGTCTCATTTGGAAATGAGGAATCTGCTAAGACAACATTGGTGTTTGGAGAATCAATTGTGAATCAGATGCTATTGAAGCGGTTACATGGCAAATGGATAAGACCTCAAGCTGCCGTTGAACCAGTCCAGCCCCAGCCTCAGCCTCAACCAGTCACTGAATCTGCTACTCCTGATTTTGTGAACAAAATAATAGAATTCATTGAAGCACAGATGGCACACAATGCCAAAGTGTTGGAATCTCAGTCCAGATTGGAAGCAAGTTTAAGAACTCTGCAAGCCTCCTTAAACTCAGTTGTTCAAGATGTGGATGCGATTCAAACACACCTCGGCATCAAGTTGTCGTTTGAAGACGTCGCAGATATAGGTCGTCAAGCTGCTGCAGATGAACCTAACCCAAACCCCCTAGATAACCCTGAGACTCACGGTGAGGAGACACCTGCTGAGGTTAATACAGCGGTCTCAACCTCTCCCTTAGATGATAGTGAGGACCAGCCTAGACTAGGTGATTAGGACCCTTAGGTTTCATACTGTTTTGCTCTGACCTGTTATAATTCTGTGATGTATGATGAATTTTTATAAATGGTATATTTTGGCTCAATCATCTAAGTTGCTCATTAATTGCATTGATTGATTTTGTCTTGATACATATAAACTTCATTGTTTCTGATGCACTATGTTATATGAATTTCACCCTCAATGCATATGTTCTTTAACATAGGGGGAGAAATTTTTTTTTGCCTTTTTGACTTAAATGACAAAGGGGGAGAAAAATTATAACTTGTTAGTTGCATTATCTTTATCTGATGTTGTTTTTGCTCTGATTGCTCTAATACGAAATAATAATTAATAATGTAGTTTACAATACACTTATATGCTTGTTGTTTTTGAAATGCTGCTCTAATTATGCGGGGAGATTGTTGGATTTTTGATCCTTTGATTCCTAATACATAATTAATAATTCAACAATGTAGTGATAAATCTAATATTTGAATTGAGCACAGGAACAACAATCAAATCCTACACACTTGGAACAGGTTGCTTGGAACACAAGAAATCAACAAAAGTTGACTTTTGACTGATGCAAATCGCGATTTCATAACAAGGGTAAAGGAAACACAACTGTTTCGATTGGGCAATCGACTGACTAAATTAGAAATTTGAAATTTTGAGTAGTCCTTTGATAATCGATCTATCTCATTGATTGACATCGATTGGGAAATCGATTTCATGACAGTTTTAATGTTCATACAATACATGATAAATCTAATATTTGAATTGAGCAAGATGGTAATCGATTGGCTAACAAGTCGTTTTGAGGGTATTCTCACAAAGTAAACCTGATTGAAATACATCGATTGGGAAATCGATTGGACAAGTCACAGTGATACCCCAGTTTTAATGGTAATCGATTGGCTAATCGATTGCTTAAATATCACTTGCAAAATAACTTTTCTGTGACATACAAATCGATTGGACAATCTATGTTGTAAAATTTCAATCAAGTTAAATTTAGTTGCAATCGATTGGGAAATCGATTGAACTAAATCCCAGGTAAGAACATTTTCAGACAAATACATACAAATCGATTGGCACGTCGATTAGTATCAAAATAGCTGAGTCACTGACTTAAACACAATCGATTGGCAAATCGATTGACAGAACCTTTTGAAAACCCAGTGAACTCTGAGCGTGTGATCAAATCGATTTTAAGTATTTGTTAATCGATTATGAAGACTTGATAAATCGATTACGCAATCGATTGATATGTGTTTCAGTTTAAACATAACATCTGCAATCGATTACGAAATCGATTCATATCAGTCTTAACATAATTACTGAAAATTATTGTTTAAAGAATCGATTGGCAAATCGATTAGCTTATATAGTTTCAAGATTCAAGAAAAACAAGACACACGATAATCGATTGGCAAATCGATTAGACTGGTTTATCACTTTATGAAATCGATTGGTAAATCGATTGATTAATATGTTTTTCAGAAACTATATAAACTGTCTTCAATCATTCTTTCAAAAAAATAATAATGATAACAATCTGAAATATACTTTGAATATTCTTGATATACAATAACACTTGGTTAATACACTGAGATTACTTTTTCAGATCAAAGAAAAAGAAGATTATCAACAATCAAAAAGATAGCTGGAAAAGTGATCTTGAAAGACAAGGGTTCTCATAAACAATCTTTGAATATCCAGAATTGTGAGAAGCCATATTGACCAAGATTGAAGACTACTTTTTGTTCTTCTTAATTCTGTTTGTAATAATTCTTTTAAAACAAAAACGAAAGCGAGAAAATCCAGCTAGAAACTGGTGACTACTTTCTTGGGTGAGAGTGCTCAACAAGAAAGAGTTGTACTTTGATTCTGTGTTAGGTTGCTGAGTATCTACAAGGATCAGAGGGTGATCAATAGGAAAGAGATCATTAAGATAGATAGGTTTCGGAGAGGAAACTGGACAATCTGTAATTGATTCTTTCTATTGGAGAAGAAAATCTGAAATCCGTTTGGATTTGCAGGACTGGATGTAGGTTGTCAAGTTGACAACTGAACCAGTATAAATTCTTGGTGCAATCTTCTCTAACCCTTAACTCCTTTAATTTTCTATCTTGATATATTTGTATATGTGATTAATATTAGATGCATGTTAAACATATTCTGTGATAAGTAATATTGTTTAATCTGATAATTTGACTTGTATGCATCTTAGTTGATCTCATATCAATCTAACAGAACTTGCTAATCTTGTATGCCACAATTTAATTTCCGCTGTGTGTATAAAATTGATTTAATTTCGTAAAGAACTGATACATTCTGATATATTTCTATTATTACGAGGTCGTATATACCAACAACTCAGAAAAATTAGAAGCATCTCTTTTCCTTAACCCAAGAAACCTCAACTTGCTAATTGGATAAACAAGCTGAAGACTTTGATCTACCACCTGCTTTCCTCAAATGAAAAATCCATGAGGCCCGAACCATGTATTTTGCTTATTTTGATTCAAATGGTTTTTCATTTCAAAATCATTGGCAGTTTCATGGTTAGGAAGGCTTTCTCTCCTGCTCTCTTAACATATATCCAAAGTCATTAAGGCATTCTATTCCAACTTCAGTCTCACCACCACAGGCTTTAAATCTGAAGTAATTGGAAAGAAAATTTCAATGTCTTTTCCCTAGGATTTTTCTGAACTTTCAGGTTTGCCATTCTATGGTGAATCTGTTGATGGAAGAACCGAGGCAGATTCTACTGATGAAGCATGGGAAATTTCAGTAGACAGACACACTGCTGTCAGGACCTGATGATTGAGGGATTCGTCGAAAAGCGATCACTTCCTATAGGTCATTGGATGAACATGAAGTCCCAATATAGGATGCTCATGTACGTACTAACACAGATGTTAGTGCCTAGATCGGGAAATCACGTTGTTATTCCATAGGATGGGTGTTACTTTGCTGTGGGGATTATTCAAAGAGCTCAAGATGAGCTGGACCTGGATTATTCTTGAACATGTCAGAATCTGCTCATGGTAAGCAGCTCCTCCCTTACCCACAACTCATGTCAAAGATTCTGATACATTTTAAAGTTTCGTTGTCAATGAAGAATCTGCCAAAACTACTCTCACTTTTGGAGAATCAATTGTATACCAAATGCAATTGAAACGAATAAACGGCATTTGGACCCGAGCTCAGTCATTTGCTGAACAAGCTCAGCCAAATGCGAAACAAGTTAGAGCCAGTTGAAGCCCAATTCTGAGGTTTTAACTAAGTTGTTTGTGAATTCATGGAGAATCAAGCTGCTCATAATGCAAGAGTAGAAGCATCTCTAAGGACTCTCCAAGCATCTCGCTCAATTCAGTTGCTCAGGATGTGACTGCAATACAAGAACACTTAGGCCTTAAGTTGTCATTTGAAGATATTATAGATATAGGACGTCAAGCAACAGAAGATCAAAACCCAACCAACTTAGATTTTACTAAACTTCATGGAGAGGAGACACTTGTGTCAGGCTAATACATTTAGGTCATCTACCCTCCCGCTGGTTATAATTGTCCAACAGGGATTAGTTAACTAGGATCTTGTGCATCTTTAGGTGTGTTGTGTAATTGTTCTAGTATTGTATTCATTTCGTCTATTATTATTGCTTGTCATATTAGGGTCTGTTAATAATCTTTTTGCTTTCAATGACAAATTGGGAGAGTTTAGGTCATTTTCGTTGTTTACGGCATCATATCCATTGTTGGTTTGATAAACAAATCTACTGCATTATATGTGTTGAACTTGTGTTTGCTTTGATAAGTTGGTCTAATACCAAGTTCTATAAAGTTCTTGAATTACTCTGATACCAACTTGTAAATTGCTAAATAGCTTCTGATAATGTAGTTGGTAAGAGTTAGCTTTGATTGTAATAGCTATGATATTGTATGTTGTAAATAGCTCTGTATGCTAACTTGTGTGAAATAGATCTGATACTGCACTGCAAAATTGATAAAAACAAGCAAACACTATACACTTGGAACAAAAGCATGGAACTCAAGGAATCAACCAAAAAGTGGATTTGGTGCTTGAGAAAGATGCAAATATGTACAGTGTGATTAGTGGTTATAGTAGTTATTTAGTAGTTTCATCACTATGGTTTCATACTTAATATTTGCCAAAGTATCAATGAATCATAAATTTAAGAAAGTAAATCAATCAACTAATAAGTCAATTGATGAATCAATTGGGCAATCGATTATCTGACTCAGAACAAAAGTTTTTGTGTAAGTAAATCGATTGTCTGACTCCCTAGGGCTAATTTTTGTCTAATTAGGATTTTTAACGAATCTTGTCCATCCAATAGGTGTGTTTGTGTCATTGGATGAACATTTAGGTCATTTTCGTCCTCCCAAGGCTTATTCTTATCCAATTAGGGTTTTTAACCAATTTTTATGCATCCAATAAGTTCATTTGTGTCATTGGATTAACATTTAGGTCATTTTCGTCCTCTCAAGTCTTATTCTAGTCTAATTAGGGTTTTTAACCAATATGGTGCATCCAATAAGTGTGTTTGTGTTATTGGATTAACATTTAGGTCATTTTTGTCCTCCCTAGGCTTATTCTTGTCCAATTAGAATTTTTAACCAATCTTGTGCATCCAATAAGTTTATTTGTGTCATTGGATTGACATTTAGGTCATTTTCGTCCTCCTAGGCTTATTCTTGTCCAATTAGGGTTTTTAACCAATCTTGTGCATCCAATAAGTTCATTTGTGTCATTGGATGAACATTTAGGTCATTTTCGTCCTCCTTAGGCTTATTCTTGTCCAATTAGGGTTTTTAACCAATCTTGTGCATCCAATAGGTTCATTTGTGTCATTGGATGAACAATTAGGTCATTTTCGTCCTCCCTAGGCTTATTCTTGTCCAATTAGGGTTTTAACCAATCTTGTGCATCCAATAAGTTCATTTGTGTCATTGGATGAACATTTAGGTCATTTTCGTCCTCCTAGGCTTATTCTTGTCCAACTTAGGTTTTTAACCAATCTTGTGCATCCAATAGGTGTGTTTGTGTCATTGGATGAACATTTAGGTCATTTTCGTCCTCCCTAGGCTTATTCTTGTCCAATTAGAATTGTTAAACCAATTTTGTGCATCCAATAAGTTCATTTGTGTCATTGGATTAACATTTAGGTCATTTTCGTCCTCTCTAGACTTATTCTGTCCAATTAGGGTTTTTAACCAGTGTTGTATATCCAATAGATGTGTTTGTGTCATTGGATTAACATTTAGGTCATTTTCGTCCTCCCTAGGCTTATTCTTGTCCAATTAAGGTTTTTTAACCAATCTTTTGCATCCAATAGGTGCGTTTGTGTCATTGGATGAACATTTAAGTCATTTTCGTCATCCCTAGGCCGATTCTTGTTCAATTAGGGTTTTTAACCCAATCTTTGTGCATCCATTAAGTTCATTTGTGTCATTGGATAAACATTTAGGTCATTTTCGTCCTCCCTAGGTTTATTCTTGTCCAATTAGGTTTTTAACCAATCTTGTGCATCCAATAGGCTTGTTTGTGTCATTGGATGAACATTTAGGTCATTTTCGTCCTCCCTAGGCTTATTCTTGTCCAATTAGGGTTTTTAACAATGTTGTGCATCCATAGGTGTGTTTGTGTCATTGGATTCACATTTAGGTCATTTTTCGTCCTCCCTAGGCTTATTCTTGTCCAATTAGGGATTTTAAACCAATCTTGTGCATCCAATAGGTGTGCTTTGTGTCATTGGATGAACATTTAGGTCATTTTCGTCCTCCCTAGGCTTATTCTTGTCCAATTAGGGTTTTTAACCAATCTTGTGCATCCAATAGTTCAATTTGTGTCATTGGATGAACATTTAGGTCATTTTCGTCCTCCCTAGGCTTATTCTTGTCCAATTAGGGTTTTTAAACCAATCTTGTGCATCCAATAAGTTCATTTGTGTCATTGGATGAACATTTAGGTCATTTTCGTCCTCCCTAGGCTTATTCTTGTCCAATTAGGGTTTTTAACCAATCTTGTGCATCCAATAAGTTCATTTGTGTCATTGGATGAACATTTAGGTCATTTTCGTCCTCCCTAGGCTTATTCTTGTCCAATTAGGGTTTTTAACCAATCTTGTGCATCCAATAGTTGTGTTTGTGTCATTGGATGAACATTTAGGTCATTTTCGTCCTCCCTAGGCTTATTCTTGTCCAATTAGGGTTTTTAACCAATCTTGTGCATCCAATAGGTGTGTTTTGTGTCATTGGATGAACATTTAGGTCATTTTCGTCTCCCTAGGCTTATTCTTGTCCAATTAGGGTTTTTAACCAATCTTGTGCATCTAATAAGTTCATTTGTGTCATTGGATTAACATTTAGGTCATTTTCGTCCTCCCTAGGCTTATTCTTGTCCAATTAGGGTTTTTAACCAATCTTGTGCATCCAATAGGTGTGTTTGTGTCATTGGATGAACATTTAGGTCATTTTCGTCCTCCCTAGGCTTATTCTTGTTGTCCCATCTTGTGCATTAAGTTCATTTGTGTCATTGGTTTTAGGTCATTTTCGTCCTCTCTAGGCTTATTCTTGTCCAATTAGGGTTTTTAACAAATCTTGTGCATCCAATAGGTTGTTTGTGTCATTGGATTAACATTTAGGTCATTTTCGTCCTCCCTAGGCTTATCCTTGTCCAATTAGGGTTTTTAACCAATCTTGTGCATCCAATAAGTGTGTTTTGTGTCATTGGATGAACATTTAGGTCATTTCGTCCTCCCTAGGCTTATTCTTGTCCAATTAGGGTTTTTAACCAATCTTGTGCATCCAATAGGTGTGTTTGTGTCATTGGATGAACATTTAGGTCATTTTCGTCCTCCCTAGGCTTATTCTAGTCCAATTAGGGTTTTTAACCAATCTTGTGCATCCAATAGGTGTGTTTGTGTCATTGGATGAACATTTAGGTCATTTTCGTCCTCCCTAGGCTTATTCTTGTCCAATTAGGTTTTTTAACCAATCTTGTGCATCCATAGGGTGTTTTGTGTCATTGGATGATACATTTAGGTCATTTTCGTCCTCCCTAGGTTTATTCTAGTCCAATTAGGGTTTTTAAACCAATCTTGTGCATCCAATAGGTGTGTTTGTGTCATTGGATGAACATTTAGGTCATTTTCGTCCTCCCTAGGCTTATTCTTGTCCAATTAGGGTTTTTTAACCAATCTTGTGCATCCAATAGGTGTGTTTGTGTCATTGGATGAACATTTAGGTCATTTTCGTCCTCCCTAGGCTTATTCTTGTCCAATTAGGGTTTTTAAACAATCTTGTGCATCCAATAAGTTCATTTGTGTCATTGGATTAAACATTTAGGTCATTTTCGTCCTCCCTAGGCTTATTCTTGTCCAATTAGGGTTTTTAACCCAATCTTGTGCATCCAATAGGTTGTTTGTGTCATTGGATTAACATTTAGGTCATTTTCGTCCTCCCTAGGCTTATTCTTGTCCAATTAGGGTTTTTAACCAATCTTGTGCATCCAATAAGTTCATTTGTGTCATTGGATGAACATTTAGGTCATTTTCGTCCTCCAGAGACTTATTCTTGTCCAATTAGGGTTTTTAACCCAATCTTGTGCATCCAATAGGTGTGTTTGTGTCATTGGATGAACATTTAGGTCATTTTCGTCCTCCCTAGGCTTATTCTAGTCCAATTAGGGTTTTTAACCAATCTTGTGCATCCAATAAGTTGTGTTTGTGTCATTGGATGAACATTTAGGTCATTTTCGTCCTCCCTAGGCTTATTCTTGTCCAATTAGGGTTTTTAACCAATCTTGTGCATCAAATAAGTTCATTTGTGTCATTGGATTAAACATTTAGGTCATTTTCGTCCTCCCTAGGCTTATTCTTGTCCAATTAGGGTTTTTAACCAATCTTGTGCATCCAATAGGTTGGTTTTGTGTCATTGGATGAACATTTAGGTCATTTTCGTCCTCCCTAGGCTTATTCTTGTCCAATTAGGGTTTTTAACCAATCTTGTGCATCCAATAAGTTCATTTGTGTCATTGGATTAACATTTAGGTCATTTTCGTCCTCCTAGGCTTATTCTAGTCCAATTAGGGTTTTTAACCAATCTTGTGCATCCAATAGAGTTGTGTTTGTGTCATTGGATTAACATTTAGGTCATTTTCGTCCTCCCTAGGCTTATTCTTGTCCAATTAGGGTTTTTAACCAATCTTGTGCATCCAATAAGTGTGTTTTGTGTCATTGGATGAACATTTAGGTCATTTTCGTCCTCCCTAGGCTTATTCTAGTCCAATTAGTGTTTTTAACCAATCTTGTGCATCCAATAAGTATCATTTGTGTCATTGGATGAACATTTAGGTCATTTTCGTCCTCCTAGGCTTATTCTAGTCCAAATTTTGGTTTTTTTAACCAATCTTGTGCATCCAAATAGGTGTGTTTGTGTCATTGGATGAACATTTAGGTCATTTTCGTCCTCCCTAGGCTTATTCTTGTCCAATTAGGATTTTTAACCAATCTTGTGCATCCAATAGGTGTGTTTGTGTCATTGGATGAACATTTAGGTCATTTTCGTCCTCCCTAGGCTTATTCTTGTCCAATTAGGGTTTTTAAACCAAATCTTGTGCATCCAATAAGTTCATTTGTGTCATTGGATGAACATTTAGGTCATTTTCGTCCTCCCTAGGCTTATTCTAGTCCAATTAGGGTTTTTAACCAATCTTGTGCATCCAATAGGTGTGTTTGTGTCATTGGATGAACATTTAGGTCATTTTCGTCCTCCCTAGGCTTATTCTTGTCCAATTAGGGTTTTTAACCAATCTTGTGCATCCAATAAGTTCATTTGTGTCATTGGATGAACATTTAGGTCATTTTCGTCCTCCCTAGGCTTATTCTTGTCCAATTAGGGTTTTTAACCAATCTTGTGCATCCAATAGGTGTGTTTGTGTCATTGGATGAACATTTAGGTCATTTTCGTCCTCCCTAGGCTTATTCTTGTCCAATTAAGGTTTTTAACCAATCTTGTGCATCCAATAGGTTCATTTGTGTCATTGGATTAACATTTAGGTCATTTTCGTCCTCCCTAGGCTTATTCTTGTCCAATTAGGGTTTTTAACCAATCTTGTGCATCCAATAGTTCATTTGTGTCATTGGGATGAACATTTAGGTCATTTTCGTCCTCCCTAGGCTTATTCTTGTCCAATTAGGGTTTTTAACCAATCTTGTGCATCCAATAAGTTCATTTTGTGTCATTGGATGAACATTTAGGTCATTTTCGTCCTCCCTAGGTTTATTCTTGTCCAATTAGGGTTTTTAAACCAATCTTGTGCATCCAATAAGTTCATTTGTGTCATTGGATTAACATTTAGGTCATTTTCGTCCTCCCTAGGCTTATTCTTGTCCAATTAGGTTTTTAACCAATCTTGTGCATCCAATAGGTTCATTTGTGTCATTGGATGAACATTTAGGTCATTTTCGTCCTCCCTAGGCTTATTCTTGTCCAATTAGGGTTTTTAACCAATCTTGTGCATCCAATAGGTGTGTTTGTGTCATTGGATTCACATTTAGGTCATTTTCGTCCTCCTAGGCTTATTCTTGTCCAATTAGGGTTTTTAACCCATCTTGTGCATCCAATAGGTTCATTTGTGTCATTGGATGAACATTTAGGTCATTTTCGTCCTCCCTAGGCTTATTCTTGTCCAATTAGGGTTTTTAACCAATCTTGTGCATCCAATAAGTGTCATTTGTGTCATTGGATTAACATTTAGGTCATTTTCGTCCTCCTAGGCTTATTCTTGTCCAATAGAGGGTTTTAAACAATTCTTGTGCATCCAATAAGTTCATTTGTGTCATTGGATTAACATTTAGGTCATTTTCGTCCTCCCTAGGCTTATTCTAGTCCAATTAGGGTTTATAACCAATCTTGTGCATCCAATAGGTGTGTTTGTGTCATTGGATTAACATTTTTCATAGGTCATTTTTCGTCCTCCCTAGGCTTATTCTTGTCCAATTAGGGTTTTTAACCCAATCTTGTGCATCCAATAAGTTCATTTGTGTCATTGGATAAACATTTAGGTCATTTTCGTCCTCCTAGGCTTATTCTTAGTCCAATTAGGGTTTTTAAACAATCTTGTGCATCCAATAGGTGTGTTTGTGTCATTGGATGAACATTTAGGTCATTTTCGTCCTCCCTAGGCTTATTTCTAGTCCAATTAGGGTTTTTAACCAATCTTGTGCATCCAATAAGTTGTGTTTGTGTCATTGGATGAACATTTAGGTCATTTTCGTCCTCCCTAGGCTTATTCTTGTCCAATTAGGGTTTTTAACCAATCTTGTGCATCCAATATAGGTCATTTGTGTCATTGGATTAACATTTAGGTCATTTTCGTCAGCCCTAGGCTTATTCTTGTCCATTAGGGGTTTTTAACCAATCTTGTGCATCCAATGTTGTGTTTGTGTCACCTGGAATAAACATTTATATCATTTTGTATCAGTTCTTATGAAATTAAATCTTTTCATACACACAGCGTTTTTAACCAATCTTGTGCATACAATTAGCAAGTTCATTTGTGTCATTGATTAACATTTGCAGGTCATTTTCAGATTAAACAATAGGCTTATCACAGAATATGTTTAACATTAGCATCTAGTTTTAATCACATATACATCCAATAGTGTATTTGTAAATCATTGGATTAAGGGTTAGAGAATTTTGCACCAAGAATTTATACTGGTTTCTTGTCAATTTGACAACCTACATCCAATCCTGCAAATCCAAACGGTTTCAGATTTGTGTCCAATAGAAAGAACAATTACAGATTGTCAGTTTCCTCCCCCTAACCTTATCTATCTTAATTAGGGTTTTTTACCTATTGATCACCATCTGATCCTTGTAGATACTCAGCAACCTATCACAGAATCAAAGTACAACTCTTTCTTGTTGAGCACTCTCACCCAAGAAAGTAGTCACCAGTTTCTAGCTGGATTTTCTCCCTTTGTTTTTGTTTCAAAGAATTGTTACAAACAGAATACACAAAGAACAATAAGTAGTCTTCAATCTTTGGTCAAACATGGCTTCTCACAATTCTGGACATTCAAAGATTGTTTATGAGAATCCTTGTCTTTCAAGATCACTTTGCATCCAGCTATCTTTTGTGATTGTTGATAATCCTCATTTTTTTCCTTATCTGAAAAAGTATCTCAATGGATTAACCAAGTGTTATTGTGTATCAAGAATATTCATGTATATTTCAGATTGATATCATTATTATCATTCATGTTATTGAAAGACAGATTGAAGACAGTTTATATAGTTTCTGAAAAACACATTAATCAATCGATTTACCAATCGATTTTGTAAAGGATAAATCAGTCTAATCGATTTGCCAATCGATTATCGTGTGTCTTGTTTTTCTTGAATCTTGAAACTATATAACCCAATCGATTTACCAATCGATTCTTTAAACAACATTTCTCAGTGATTATGTTAAGACTGATATGAATCGATTTTGTGTAATCGATTGCAGATGTTATGTTTTGGACTGAAACATTTATCAATCGATTTCGTAATCGATTTGTTAATTCTTCATAATCGATTAACAAATTTTTTAAAATCGATTTGGTCATCCAATCAGAGTTCACTGGTGTTCAAAAGGTTTTTGTCAATCGATTTGCCAATCGATTGTGTTCGAGTCAGTGACTCAGCTATTTTAATACTAATCGATGTGCCAATTAGATTTTTTATGTATTTTGTCTGAAAACGTTACCTGGGAATTGGTGTCATTGGATCGATTTAGGTCAATCGATTTCGACCAAATTTAACTTGATTGAAATATTACAATTAGGTAGATTGTTAACCAATCGATTTGTATGTCACAGGAAAAGTTATTTTGCAAGTGATTTTTTAAGTAATCGATTTGCCAATCGATTACCCTTAAAACTAGGTTTCCACTGTGACTGATCCAATCGATTTCCCAATCGATTTATTTCAATCAGGTTTACTTTGTGAATTGTATAATCGATTTGTCAACGATTACCCTCAAAACTGGGGTGCTACTGACATTGGGAACATTTAATTTCAATTCAGTCAGTCGATAGCCCAATCGATTCTTGTCACAAACAGTTGTGTTTCCTTACCACCCTTGTTATGAAATCGATTTCCCAATCGATTTGCTTCAGTCAAAAGTCAACATTTAGGTCATTTTTGTGTTTCAAGCAACTTGTTCCAAGTGTGTAGGATTTGATTGTTGTTCAAAATCTTGCATTCAATATTAGATTTATCATGTATTGTATGAATATTAGGAATTATTAATTCCTAGGCTTATGTCAAAATTAGGAATCAAAGGATTTTTAAATCTTGTGCATCCAATAGGTTCATTTTGTGTCATTGGATGAAACATTTAGGTCATTTTCGTCCTCCCTAGGCTTATTCTTGTCCAATTAGGGTTTTTAACCATCTTGTGCATCCAATAGGTGTGTTTGTGTCATTGGATTAACATTTAGGTCATTTTCGTCCTCCCTAGGTTTATTCTTAGTCCAATTAGGGTTGTTAACCAATCTTGTGCATCCAATAGGTGTGTTTGTGTTATTGGATGAACATTTAGGTCATTTTCGTCCTCCCTAGGCTTTTTCTTGTCCAAATTAGGGTTTTTAACCAATCTTGTGCTTCCAATAGTTGTGTTTGTGTCATTGGATTAACATTTAGATCATTTTCGTCCTTCCTAGGCTTATTCTTGTCCAATTAGAATTTTTAACCAATCTTGTGCGTCCAATAAGTTTCATTGTGTCATTGGATTAACATTTAGGTCATTTTCGTCCTCCCTAGGCTTAGTCTAGTCCAATTAGGGATTTTAACCAATCTTGTTATGCATTAAGAGGTGTGTTTGTGTCATTGGATTAACATTTAGGTCATTTTCGTCCTCCTTTGGCTTATTCTTGTCCAATTAGGGATTTTAACCAATCTTGTGCATCCAATACGTGTGTTTGTGTCATTGGATGAACATTAGGTCATTTTCGTCCTCCCTAGGCTTATTCTTGTCCAATTAGGGTTTTTAACCAATTTGTGCATCCAATAAGTATATTTGTGTCATTGGATGAACATTTAGGTTATTTTCATCCTCCCTAGGTCTATTTTAGTTCAATTAGGGTTTTTAACCAATCTTGTGCATCAATAAGGTGTGTTTGTGTCATTGGATGAACATTTAGGTCATTTTCGTCCTCCCTAGGCTTATTTCTTGTCCAATTAGAGTTTTTAACCAATCTTGTGCATCCAATAAGTGTCATTTGTGTCATTGGATTGACATTTAGGTCATTTTCGTCTGCCCTAGGCTTATTCTTGTCCAAATAGGGTTTTTAAACAATCTTGTGCATCCAATAGGTGTTTTGTGTCATTGGATTGAACATTTAGGTCATTTCGTCCTCCTAGACTTATTCTTGTCCAATTAGGGTTTTTTAACCAATCTTGTGCATCCAATAGGTGTGTTTGTGTCATTGGATGAACATTTAGGTCATTTTCGTCCTCCCTAGGCTTATTTCTTGTCCAATTAGGGTTTTTAACCAATCTTGTGCATCCAATAGGTTTGTTTTGTGTCATTGGATGAACATTTAGGTCATGTTCGTCCTCCCTAGGCTTATTCTTGTCCAATTAGGGTTTTTAACCAATCTTGTGCATCCAATAAGTTCATTTGTGTCATTGGATGAACATTTAGGTCATTTTCGTCCTCCCTAGGCTTATTCTAGTCCAATTAGGGTTTTTAACCAATCTTGTGCATCCAATAGGTTGTTTGTGTCATTGGATGAACATTTAGTACATTTTCGTCCTCCCTAAGCTTATTCTTGTCCAATTAGGGTTTTTTAATCAATCATGCGCATCCAAGAAGGTGTGTTTTGTGTCATTGGATTCCCATTTAGGTCATTTTCGTCCTCCCTAGGCTTAGTCTTGTCCAATTTGGGATTTTAACCAATCTTGTGCATCCAATAGGTGTGTTTGGGTCTATTGATTAACATTTAGGTCATTTTTTGTCCTCCCTAGGCATATTCTTGTCCAATTAGGGATGTTAACCAATCTTGTGCATCCAATAGTTGTGTTTGTGTCATTGGATTAACATTTAGGTCATTTTCGTTCGCCCTAGGCTTATTCTTGTCTAATAAGGGTTTTTAACTAATTTGTGATTCCAATAGGTGTGTTTGTGTCATTGGATATAACAATTAGATCATTTAAGTCATCCCAAGGCTTATTCTTA